>SKCR01044587.1:0-66560 GCA_019454045.1 Zanthoxylum bungeanum | reverse complement strand
ATAACATGTGGCTCACTAAAAGAAGAATCCTGCAAAAGAACTGGGAAGTGGTGGGGGTGAGTCCTAAAGATCTCAGTGAGTGGAGCTACAAAATAAGAAACTCAATCAGTACAACCGTTCAAAATTAGTAGTAAAAAAAATGTTTCTGAAAACTTTGTTTGAAAATTGATTCTTTTCTTTTAAGCTGGAGAAAACCTTTTCTAAAAATTTCCTGTGAAAATCTCTGGTACTGTAGAAAAACCCGACGCATAGGGGCGTTATGTATCGCTGTCCCACATGCACCTAACTAGTGGTCTTGGGGCGTTACTTATCGTCGTCCCCCAAGTCACTGAACTAGAGCTGGTAGTACTGATCTATGCTACTATCTGAACCTGAAACTAGGGTCTAGGGGCGTTACGTATCGCCGTCCCCCTAGCCATGAACTACGTGTGCACACATTCTCTGTCCATCAATTCCATAAGTCAGAGCTGAGGTGGGTTTTTCCCCCAAGCCTCGAAGAACATAAAAACTCATGCTTTTAAACTTTAAAGTTTTCTAATCTTGCTTACATAAGAAATAATTGGTAATCAATAAGGCTAAAATCCTAAAACATTTAAAATAAATCTGAATCAATAACACGTGAATACTATTCAACTTTGAAAGAAAATACGTCCACTCACATATTTGAAGTCCGGTCAAGTTTCCTTCACGTCGCAGGGGGATAACGCGGCCCCTGATGAGTATCTATGTGGAATAAACTGGGTTAGAATCATATGTTATAAAATACGATTTGAAATCAAATTAATTTCCTTAATCGAGTTGGATTACTCCCTTAGAACATCTTATATTCCTTAAATGAAATGTAAAATAAAATTTTTCAGAAAAAATTCTGATTTTTGGATACGCGTCCCGATGCGACCTTGTTAAACATACGAAGTGCGCTGCGATGCGTCGCCTTTTCCAGGACCAGATTTCATTTCTTTTATACTCAACTCCATATCCCATTACATTTCAAACACAACAACTTCAATACATCCTAATCATCAACTTACATTACCAACATCTCATTTCTACCAAAATCCCATCATTCTCTCTTAGTGTTATAATTAGGGTAAGTTATCAAAAATTCTCCAACATCAACCTTTTCACACAAAACCATCACAAGTGCATCATCCTTAAGTCAACAACACACTACAATCACCAAACTATCAAAATTCAAAACACTAAAGTTTGGGTCAAGTAGCCTTACCTCAATTCAACTTCCTCCTTCCCTAACAATGCACATTGATCTCTTTTTTCTTCTTCCAGGTTTAGATGGATGGATTTCCCCTGTTAAGCTTCAAATTTTTGACAAGAAAAATTGCAAACTCTATATTCTTCTCTCTCTCATTCCTTGACAATGCCCATGAAATGAAAGCACTTCCCCATATTTTTTATCATTAACATAATCAATTTATAGAAAAATGTAGGTAATTTAGTTTGTTGGTTTGTTGGGCCTTGAGCTTCTTTCTTTTTAATTTGTGTTTGCCTAAAAAAAACAAAGGAAAATTGGGCTTAAATTTAAGTATGTGTTCATTGTCTCTAAGTCGATCCCAGAAATTATTTACTAGCCCGGAAAATAAAATCCCTTATGGCCCTAGCCGAACTAAAAATATTTGGGGTCGTTACACATTATCCCCCCTTAAAATTATCCATCCTCGAATCAAAATGTCTAAAGAATATGGTGTGTACTTTTATCCGAGAAGAGTTGAGGGTATTGCTCTCTTATGTTTTCTTCTGGTTCCCAAGTAGCCTCTTGTTCCCTAAGATGCTGCCAAATCACTTTGATTGAAGGAATCCATCGAGATCGTAGATTCCTTGTCTGTCTAATCACTATAGCTACTGATTGTTCCAAATATGATAAGTCTTGATGGACATCAACTGTTTGGGGCTCCAACACATGAGATTCATCACGCAAATACTTATGTAACATAGATACGTGAAAACCGGATGTATCTTATCCATGTTGGGTGGAAGCGCCAATTCATAAGCTCTTCCTCCAACTCTTCGAAGTATTTCGAATGGCCCAATGAATCTAGGGCTGAGTTTACCCTGTTTGCCGAATCTCATGACTCCTTTAAAATGAGATACTTTTAGAAACACAAAATCCCCCACCTGGAACTCCAAATCCTTCCTCTGGTGATGTACATAACTCTTTTGGTGACTCTGAGCTGTCCCCAACCTTTCTCTGATTAGTTTTACTCTCTCCATGACATTTTGTACTAAATCTGGTCCCAATAATTTTTACTCCCCGACTTCGAACCATCCAGCTATAGAGCTACACTTCCATCCATACAAAGCCTCGAATGGTGCCATTTGAATACTTTCTTGATAACTATTATTATAAGCGAATTCTATAAGTGGCCAATACTTTTCCCAACTACCCTCAAAATCAATCATACAAGCTTGCATGTCTTCTAAAGTCTGTATAGTACGCTCTGACTGACTATCAGTCTCAGGGTGAAAGGTTGTGCTAAAGCATAATTATAAACCCAAAGCCTCCTGAAATTATTGCCAAAACTTGGAGGTAAACTGAAAACCTCGATCGGAGACAATTGAGATAGGTACTCCATGCAATGACACTATTTCATCTAGGTATAGTTTGGCATATTGAGCTGTTGTAGAGCTTGTTTTAACTGTAAGAAAATGTGTAAATTTGGTCAATTTATCCACAATCACCCATATCGAATCACACCCCTTTGAGGTATGCGGGAGCCCTATAACAAAGTCCATAGTGATCTTCTCCCATTTCCACTCTAGAATGTCTAAACTCTACAGTTTCCCTGCTGGTCTCTGATGTTCATCTTTAACCTGGTGACAAGTGAAACACCTCGTGACAAATTCAGCCACATCCATTTTCATGCCATTCCACCAATAAAGATCCTTGAGGTCGTGATACATTTTGGTGATTCCGGGATGCATGGTGTAAGATGAAGTGTGGGCCTTCTCTAATATTGAACGTTTTAACTCTGGAACTGGAGGAACATGAATTCTATTATGTTTTCTGATGAGATTTAAGCTGTCTATATAATACTCATCCTCTATACCTTGCTGTTATTGACATCTAATCTGTTGCACCTCAGGATCTGCTTCATGTGCAACTCTGATTTCAACAACAAGGGTGGATTTAACTTGAATTTGTGTCAATAACCCCCATTGTGTTGTTACTTGAAAATTCACTCCTCCAGCATATAACTCTGCAACTATTTGGCTAGGCGCTATTTCTCAATTGGTAAATGAGCCAAACTTCCCATAGATTTCCTGCTCAAGGCATCTACTATAACATTAGCTTTGCCCGGATTGTATTGAATGAAGCAATCACAATCTTTCAAAAACTCCAGCCATCTGCTCCACCTCAAATTATGCTAATTTTGGCTCCGGATATATTTAAGGCTTTTATGATCGGTGAAAATTTCAAACATTTCACCATACATATAATACCGCCACATCTTAAGAGCAAATATTATTGCATCCATTTCCAAATCATGAGTGGGTTAATTTTTTTAATAAGGCTTCAATTGTCTGGAAGCATAAGCAATCACTTTCCTCCTCTACATCAACACACAACCTAATCCCTCTCTAGAAACATCACAATACACTGTAAATCCTCCCGATCCCGCCTGTAGTGTAAGAATATGAGCAGTAGTCAATCGACATTTGAGTTCCTAAAAACTCTTCTCACAAGCATCAGACCATTCAAACTTCACATTCTTGTGAGTTAGTCTCGTTAATGGAGAAGCTATTCTGGAGAAATTCTCTAAGGACCTTCAATAATACCCTACTAATCTGAAGAAGCTACGAATCTCTGTTACGCTTTTAGGTTGATGCCAAATTTGAATAGCCTTAATCTTATGAAAATCTACTCCAATTCCTTCATTGGACACCACATGCCCCACAAATACCATACTAGTCAACCAAAATTCACACTTCGAGAACTTAGCGTACAACTTTTGTTCTCTTAGTGTCTGCAACACCTGATGCAAATGCTCTGCATGCTCCTGCTCATTACACGAATACACCATAATATCATCAATAAAGACTATCATGAACCGATCTATAAAAGGCCTAAAAACCCTGTTCATCAGATCCATAAATGCTGCAGGGGTATTGGTCAAACCAAATGACATTACTAAAAACTCGTAATGCCCGCATCTGGTTCGAAAAGACGTCTTTGGGACATCACTCTTTCTAATCTTCAATTGATGATAACCCGACTTTTGAGAAGCATTGCACCCCTTGTAACTGATCAAATAGATCATCAATCCTTCGTAGTGGATATTTGTTCTTGATCGTCACCTTATTCAATTGCCGATAATCTATACACAATCGCAGCGTCCCGTCCTTCTTCTTCTTCTTCACAAACAACACTGGAGCACCCCACGGGGACACACTGGGGGAAATAAAACCCATATCCAGCAAGGCTTGTAACTGCGCCTTCAACTCCCTAAGTTCTACAAGGGCCATTCTGGATGGGGAAATCGATATAGGCTGGGTTCCTGGTATAACGTCTATACAAAACTCAATCTCACTATCCCAATGTAGTCCTGGAAACTCATCTGAAAACACATCACGATACTCTCTCACCACCAGGATCTGCTCAAGATCTAAATTTCCCACTATGCTATCTGTTACCTATGCTAAGTAACCTATATTTTTCTTCTGAAGTAATTTAAAGGCTCGCATAGTTGATATCAAATTGTGAGGAGCCACAATTATATCCTTCTGATAGACTTTTACTGGTCTATCGGGAACATGTAGCCTAATGGTCTTCTCTCGACAATCAAGTACCGCATGGTGCTTAGCTAGCCAATCCAGCCTAAAATGACATCGAAGCTCAATATACCCAACACTACTAAATCGGCATAGTAAATTTACCCGTCAAAGTCTATAGAACACTGCTCACACCTTGCATAGCTTCTAAGGGGTCTCCTACTAGTGCAACAATAATGATAGGGAAGTATAAAGGCTCGATGCCTTTACCCATCTGAGACACAAAACACGGTGCCATAAAAGGATTGTGTAGCACCTGAATCATTTAACACTCTTGCTCGCACAGAGTCAATCAGTAATATACCTGTGACAACCGTATTAGATGCCTGCACCTCCTAGGGGTGAGGGTATACACCCTGCAATGAACTCTGGTGGAGGAAACCTGTCATCCATCACCAACTGATTGCCCCTTCCTCCTACTGTTTGTCCTTTCCTCCCTTGCCTCTACTCTCTTCCTCCTACACTTCTGTAAGGCTGTGGCTGAGGTGTAGATGAGATGACATTGAAATATGGTAACTGCTCTGTCGGTACCAGAAAGTCTCTCTTTAGATGACCCATTTGTCCACACCGATAACAACCTCTACTCCCAGGTCGATAAGTCTCAGTATGAGCTCATCCTCAAATCAAACATTGTGGTAGGCTTCACCTAGATTGGGCTATTGAGGTAGAGGAAACTGCACGAGAGGCGACACTCTGAGCCGACCTACGATCCTGACCCATATGATCTGAACCTATGTCTTTACGTGCCATAGGCGGAGCTGACATCTACTGCTGTCTACTAGGGCCACTCTGCTGCAGTGTAGTCCTCTTATATGATCTAGATTTCTTTCGAGACTCTATCTCTAATTGTCTCTCTCTAAACCGTGCTTTAAACCGCAAGGCAGCATCTAATACTTGGGTGTATGTAGTGGTCTATGTGAAATGAATGGAGTATAATAAATAGTCTCGAAGCCCATTCACAAACCTCTTCACCTTTATTTCCTCTGTACTGATTAGATGTGGGGCGTAGCAAGACAATCATGTAAACTGCATGTCATACTAAGATACTATTATCTTCTCGCTCTGTACCAGCTGTTCAAACTCTCAGGCTCTGGCATTCCTGATACTTTGTGGCAAAAATATGGACAAAAAAGTCGTACTCAACTCAGCCAATGTCAAAGGAGGAGCGTCTCATTGCTGACCATCTAAAAAAGACATAAACCATGTGTTGGCGACATCTCTAAGCTGAAAACTAACTAACTCCACTGCTCTCTCCGTAGAACACACATAAACTGTACATATTCGGTCGGATTCCTCAATAAAACCATAAAAGGGGAGGTCTATACTTCCAAGAATATGGGAGGATGAATCTTCTAGAAGTCATGTAACGATACAAGTAGCTCTTGTTGCCGCATAACCTGAACTGTTACTAGAGGTGGCTGACCGGTGTAATCACACATATATAACGCAAGCGCACGTATCGTTTGAGTAATATAAAAATATCGATCCCACAAGGAATTAATTCATACTGTTGTTATTAATTATTGATACTATTTATTTATAGGTATCTAATTGAGGGAGAGGAGAATGATCGCTTGATTGGTTGGTTGATTGTGGATTTGCAAATTAAATAAATAAATAAAAACACAAAAAAAAAATACTAAGGAAAATAAATAAGAGACACAAATATCTAAGGTTGTGACTCGATACAATATTATTCTAATGATTAATTGATTTTCTGATATATGTGTAATCATTCAGTTTGCTAACTTGGAACACGAAGATATGCAAAAACTTATGTCGATGGTCAGATGCAAACACCCAAATAACCCAATTAATCATATGTCTATGTCAACCAAGTTACCTGAATTAATTAAGTTCATGTTCTAATAGTGGCTACCCTAGCCCGACAGGTATATGCCTATCCTGTAAGGAAATCTATTAAAGGGTTATCTATCATCAACGAAGATCGTTGGCTATTGAATCTAAGGCTGAAACCTAAAATCCCTTCGTCAAGTTCATTTTAAGTTTACCACATCAATCTTATTGGTGATCAGACAACAAGAAGCATTAAGCTTAAGACTCAATAAACAAATTAAATAATTAATTAAATCAATTATTAAATATGTGAATATTGTGTTTCATCACTTCCCTAGAATAAAAATAAAATGATGGGGGTTAAGGGATCCACCTTTACTAATTCTAATTTATAAATCTTCCTTATTATAATATAGAAATTATCAGTGATATTACTAACCGACCATGCATGCGGTATCCTCATTAAGTCAGATTTTCAATTAAGTCCAACCGACCTTAAAGGCGGTGTTATTATTTGTCCATAAACCAACTGTATAGGCGGTAATCATATGTCACATAAAGACTGGCCATATAGGCAGTGTTACATTATGTCAAATAAATAAAACCAGCTATTAAGGAGCTAATCCTTTAATTTAAATTATAATTTCCATATTATAATTAAGGGATATTGATCTAAACTAAAATAATAAAAGCTTCACCATTCCCCCATCGGAAATCTAACTACAAAACATAAAAGAAAAGAAAAGAATCTACTACTGTTATTGAAAATAAAAATACATAATTTAAATTACAAAAAATAACAACTAATATGAAATCCTTAAATTCCTTACAAAAACCTAAGGAAAACATGAGAATTACGAATGAAATGACTTGGTATTTATTGGAAAATCTAAAAGTTTCCACCAATTTCTCCACCAATTGCTCCACCAAACATGACACCAAATCCTCCACCAAACATGCAAGAATGTTTGGTTGAAGTTTTACAATTTATTTATTTATATATTTTTGCTTTGAAAATGATCTTAATAATTACATATAACACACTTACGGATGTTTCATCAATTACGATCATGAAATCTTCAGAATTCGAAATTCTTTTGTTCTTCAGAGTTGTAAATCTTTGACTCTTCTTTAATCTGGAACTTGAATCACCTCAATCCGCTATCGGAGTAAAACTTTATGGCCAAAATTCCTAACTTGCACAAAACTGGAATTTAGGACTGCACTTCATGACGCGTATAGTAAATTTTCGTTTTCGCCATTTTTTACTCCGAATTTCATCGTTTTAGCACTGAGCTGATTCCATTAATTCCTGATACTTTATTTATCTGCAAAACACATCAAAACACATCAAAACGTTGATCAAACCCGAGAAACTAAACAAAATATTAGGTAAAAGGGGCGGTAAGTATTGATATATTTTCCGCTCTTCAATGGCTTATGTGGCATAACAGAAGGTTCGGCTCGGATTGTATTAGGGTCTGGTATGTTTGGTGGAACTTCTATTTAGTGAGCCATAGATACTCCTACTGGTGGTGGTGAAACATGAATTGTGAGTTCTACATGTAGGCACTGTATTTTTGCATAAAGCCCGATGATGAGCCTCTTATGGAGGCACTACCCGATAAGTTGAGGAAGTCATAGGAAACAGACGTCGGAAGGGAAAATTCAAAAATTAATACATTATCAAATTTAATTCATTTTTTAGCCTTGGGCTCGCTTGATTGATTTCTGTTTTAAATATTAGCCTTGGCCCGAAACCCCGCAACCCATAAGAGCCCACATACATGTGCACACCAATCCAAAAACCATGCAACCCATGCAAGCCTTCTAGGCCCACACGCCCAAGCCCAATTCAAGATATTTCAATCACATTTAATCACATGAAAATCCCTCCCAAATCACCTTCCAAATTAGCCAAGATTGAATCTCTTAATTTGGAAAGAAAATCAAGGCAGAATTAAAGAGAGGGGCGGCTATACATACACACACACATGATAGGATGAAACCCTAACATGCATAACCCTAACCCTAACCCTAGCACACCATTACAAAAGGAGAACACCTCCAAACCCTAGTCTTCTTCGGGCACGCCCTCTCTCCTCTCACTCACATACTCGACAAACGAACAAAAACAAACCCTAAGAGCTCTCCCATCGCTCTCTCTCTCTAGCTATCTCTCTTATCTCTCTTTTTTTCCTCTTTCTTTCTCACGCCTCCCCCCTCTCTCTATAACAACAAATCAAAACACAGGAAACCCTAGGCTCTCGATCCCTCTCTCTAGCCTCTCTCTCATTTTCCCTTGGACTCACGGCACTTCAACAAAAAGAAACAAAAAATAAATCTTAAACACTCATCCTCACTCTCGGCAGAAGCATCTCCATTCCCTCTCAACTCTTCTCTCTCTCCCCCCCTGCATGCAATCTCTTTCTTACACTTTCAGCCGTGAACAACAAACCCTAGAATTCAACAGCCTCCCATCTCTATTATTCTCAACCTCTCAGCAAACACAAAAATAATAAATCACACACTCGGCTCTCCCTCTCTCACTTTCATACACTCGACTCTATCTCTCTAACTTTTCATTTTACTCAGCAATACACACATGTCTCTTTTGTTTGATCGGTGAGGCACATCACAAACAACATCCTCCAACTCACCGAACCAGCCACGTGAATAATATAAATTGTCAAAATCCACTAAATAATTAAATGACAGACCCAGCTGCCCTGACCGACCAAGCAGCCACAAACAAACCCCTCCACCGACTACTCATAAACAACAAAATAACCCTTCAACCTTAAACCACATTATCCTCAAACAAAAATATACAAAGAGTCGACCAACACGTGAACGATAAAGCAGCCTCTGACCAAAAAAAACAACAAATAATCCTCCAATCAGCAGCCCCATAATCGAACAACAAGCACCCCCAAATAGTCCAAAAACAGTGACCAAAATAGCTTAAAAAACAGCAGCCTTTATCACTAAATTATAGCCCAAACCAGTCTAGAAAACTGTTCAAAATAGTCCCAAAAATCACCTAAAATCAGTTCAGAAAACAGTCCCAAACAGTCCAAAAAAATATTCTAAAATAGTGAAGGAATAGCGGAAAACAGTGAAGAAAACAGAGAAAACATTGAGCTGAAACAGCGAACCAATGAACTAGAAAAAACAGCGGAGCATTAACCCTTCCGGTGACGTCTCAACGCACTTCCGAGAAGTGACTTAAAAGGTAAGACCTGAGGGCCATCTCTTTAATATTCTTTTTGTTATCCCGGATACGACATGCTTGGTTGGATGTGGAATACATCCAACCGGGCATGCGAGATCCCACGCTAATGGCCAAGTCCCTTGGTCACATTTGATTTCTTTAATATTTTTGTTGTTTATTTTTTTATGTTCATTTACTGTCTGTGTTTATTATTCCACTATTTACTTTCCGTTCGTTATTCCGTTAGTTATTTATTCATCATTATTTGTTAGTGCGCATGGCTATTTATATCGGATTAAAGGTCACCCCATTTGCGAGAAATGTCTGAAGGCAGCCTTTACCATGATATTTTGCTGCATCGGATGATGCATGCTTGGTTAGACGTGAAATACGTCCAGACGGGCATGCGAGGTCCTATATAAATGTCAGCCAAGTCTTTTGGTCACTTCTTTTTTTTTTTTTAATTCCGTTATTCATTTCTTGTTGTTTCTTTATTTATTTATTCATCGTTATTTAGTGCGCATGAGCTACTTACATCGAAGTAAAGGTCACTCTATTTACGGGAAATGCCTAAGGGTAGCCTCTACCATGATATTTCACTATGCCGGACGAGGAATGCTTGGTTGGACGTGAAATACGTCCAACCAGGCATACAAGATCCCATTTAGATGTCGACCAAGTCTCTTGGTCACATCTATTTTCTTTTATTCCGTTATTCATTTCTTGTTGTTCTGTTAGTTATTTATTTATCATTATCATTTAGTGCGCTTGGCTACTTACATCAGATTAAAGGTCACCCTATTTGTGGGAAATGCCTGAAGGCAGCCTTTACCATGATATTTCACCGCGCCGGACGAGGTATGCTTGGTTGGATGTGAAATACGTCCAACCGGGCATACGAGGTCCCATATAGTTTTCAGCCAAGTCTTTTAGTCGCATCTCTTCTCCTTTTATTCTGCCATTATTTTTCCTTTTTTTGTTATTTATTTATTTATCGTAATCATCATCGTGCATTTCCTCTAAGTTATTTATTTAGTTATACGCCTTTCTATTGCTTTTTAGTTATCGCTTCGTATCCATTCCATTAGTTATCTTTATTTATTCTGCTGCATCACTTCACGTTTATTTCCATGATTGCATTGTGTTAGTGCTTGAGTGTTGCCACTTGTGGTATATCGAATGGAAACCCAGACATAAATTTCGCAGCTGAATCCGAATGAACGGTAGTGCAGTCTGTACTTGGGATATAACTCTATGTACCGCTTGAGAAACATTCCTTCATGTTTTTATGATATTGTAGATGTCATTTTTATGATCCCGTTCGAATGCATTTCCAAACGTTACACGAAAGCATGCATTCTGCCTCACAACGTTCGAACGCATTCTTGAACGCTACATGAACGCACACACTGGACATATTCTTTTATCATGTTTTATGCATGTTTGTCTCTTTAGTTGTTTCTTTTACATTATGCACTTAATTATCTGCCATTATTATTAATGTTTCAATTGTCATTATAATTTACATTGCCGCACTTCTCTGATTAACATGCTTTTAGAATTATGCATATGCTTTCATTTTCATTTATTTTTATGGGTGTGCAAACTTATATGTTATTCGAGTTATCTTGCATTGTTGAGTTTCAATCAAGTCCCAAGAATCATAAATCATGCATAAAACGAGTTGAATACAACCAAGGAGTAAGGCGGAATACATACTCACATTGATGGGTTTGATGCTAGGAAGAACAAGTTGCGTTTTCTGCCTCCCTCCAAGCTCGGCAGGCTTCCTCATGCAGTGGACTGCTCGGTTTTGCTCCTCTTTGAACCTCAAGATTCGGCCATGGATGAACACCATTGAAGCTCCAAGCTTCAAGCTTTCCAAGCTCACAAATTCGTTTCCCTATCACCATAATATAACCCATGTGTGTGCTAGCACTCTTGTTTTGCAACAACACTCTCACTTGCTTCTCTTTCAATTCGGCAGTGACCAAAATGGAGAAGAAATGAAATGGCTCTAAGCCGTGAATGAGAGGGAGAAGAAAAGAGAGGGAAAAGAAGAAGACCTTATGTCTTCATTTGAGAGAGAGAAGATAAAGATTTAATATATATATTTTATTACATTTACCAAGTAAATTAAATAAAACATATATATTACTTTAATTCAAAAGTCAAAAAGTAAAAAGCAATAAAGCTTTCCATCATTCACATCACTATTCACATCACAACTATTCACTTTAATAAAGTGACAACATGTCATGTCATATCACTCAAAGTGACAAGTGATTTGACAATGATGCGACTAGCGATTTCACGCTTGATGTGACTTGCGTGCCGCGCTCGAATTCGAAATGCGAATGCGCTCGCAATCACTCGCGGGCTCGGATTCGCTAATTCCAAATTAACGAATTTTCCGTCGCGTCGTAATTAAATGATTACGCCTAGCGAAATCACTATTTACGTCGCTAACGAATTAATTCTAAATTAATTCGTTCGCCCGAATTAAAATCTAATTTTAATTCCGCGTCAAATCCAATTTCTAATAATATATCAAATATATTATTTTATCGATTAATTCCAAATTAATCGTTCTCTCTCTTTAATTAATATTTTATCCCAGATAAAATATCTCCGTGATTAATCCCAGATTAATTTTCTCTCTCTCTTCTAAATTAATCCCAGATTAATTAAGTGCGAGTTATACGTCATCGGTGAATCTTCAGGAAGCGACCCATGAGATCTCCGGATATGTTGGCAGTAAATACGGTCGTCGGATTATCCGAACACGTAAGCACCTCGTACTACGTTTATACCGATTTACAAGACAAGGTTGGCTTCTAGCAAAGCGCCATGCCTACCCAATTCTCCAGAAATATTCTTACAGGAATATATAGATCTGTATCAAGCGTAGTATACCGTAGTATTGTGTATATCGGCCCAGTATCAGATAGTCACGTGCTAGGCCTGGGGCTGGATTTGTGTCTGCCCCGTACGAAGCACATGTCGGATGTCTGGTAACTAGTCTCTATAATCGGATATACATGACCTTGTCATAATATCCCGATGGCCGCGCAGCACTTAAGAGCACTAATACCGTATCCTGCGTGACATCATCTCCAATATGACTGAAGTGATACTTCCGTCTTGACATCACACCCAATACACTACGACTCTCTGATAAACCCAGAAGTGGTGTACGCAGAACCGGTTAAAGCCCCGTACCACCAAGACCAAAGTCTATCGATTATCGTAAGTATTAGCGATGTAAGTCTCAGGTTAAGACCATACACACCTACCCTGATTTCGGCCTCCCATAGACACATAGTCATAATACCAATGGGATTCCGAGGGGTCTATCCAGAGCGAAGCTGTTTCCCGTACCATCAGTGAAACACGACCTCCTATCTCACTTGCATAAGTATCCAATACTTATATATATGAGAACTATGCCGTTGTGCCCTCACAATGCACACAAGTGCAATACTAGCCTATTCCGCATTATCGATGTCCAGTCTCGATAATACTCCGGCTAGGGATATTTAATGATTAATCCTTCGGGGACTGATACTGTCTCATATCATTCGCAATCCAGGAACTAATCATATGGACCTCTCTTCATTTATATATCTATGGTGATCTAATCACAAATGATGAGAGTGCAATTTCCTTTTGTCACATAGTTAATTTGTACAACAACACACCGTGATCTGTACAAATAGTGAAGCTATGGGTCATATTATCCAACAATCTCCCACTTGGCACATAGCCAGTCACTCGAGTGTCTAACACCCGAACTATGTACGGTTCGCTCAAATTGCTGAGAAAAGATTTTCGTCAGCGGATTTGCGTAATTATCTTCTGACGCGATTTATACGATCATCACATCGCCACGATGTATGATCCGAACGAATCAGATGATATAGAAGTATATATCTGGATCGTCGATGAGACCATTAATTCTTTAGCCTGTGCTGACGCCTAGCTCAGCTGCTAAAAGAACTATATCTAATCTAATTAGATTTTTATCGATCCAAATGGCTTCTATTGCTGCCTCAGCTGCAGCAATAATCCGCATTTGTTGTTTATTCGGCAACAGTTATCTTGCTCGGAATATTTCCAGCTCACTGTCCCAGATTTCAAACTTTATAGTACCGTATTATAATCGTTTGGAAACTTGCAGCAGTGATCCCAGTCACTTCAAGTTCTCCTCTCCATAGTTTAAGACAGCATCTTTAGTTCTCTAAGATACTAACAGATGTTCTTAACTTCAATCCAGTGACTATCACTTGGATTGTCCTGATTGTGACTCCATATGCTCAAAGCGTATGAGACACCATATCAAGTACATTTTAAATGTACAATTTCCCAGAGAGTGTTAACAACTCCAAATCTATCCCAGTAGATCTTTATTCCTTGAATAAAGGTTGTTACTCCCCAAAATTCTACGGAGAATTTCTTATGAAAGCCAAGCTTTCACCGATTGCTTTATGGGAATTTCATTTCCAAGAAATGACATATTATCATTATTTTACATGACATTCATGTCAGTGCACTCCCACTAACCTTTATATACACAAGAATCATTTCGTTTTGAATTAAATCATACTCCATTATGATTACATCAAAACGATAATTCCTAGAACCTATGCTTGCTTCAATCCAAACATGGATCGAATAACCTGCAAACCTTGTTTGCTTGTTATGGTACGATAAAACCGACAGGATGTTATAAACATCCTCCGAAAGGTTTCCTTTTCAGGAAAGCGATTTTCCGTTAAGCTGTCATATTTCATAAATGAAATACACAGCTTTAGCAAGCATTATCCAAATGGATTTACAATGGCAACAGGTAAAAGGTTTCGTCGGAATCAACACAATGTTGATAACTCTACCTTTTCTTTACAAGCCTAGCTTAGTACGTTGGTATGTTGCCTTCCATGTATGTCTTCCTTGAAGACTTATAAAGTACCAATAGGCACAATGCCTTATGGTACATCAACTAGTATCCAAACTTGTTGATATACATGGAATCCATTTTGGACTCATGACACTTTGTCATAATAGGGAGTCGATACCTTGTATCACTACCTCATACGTAATCAGTTGGTATACCTTAAAAGATTAACATCTTTATGAGGTGAGATCAGAAACCCATACCCCAGGTTGTTTTCTGACTCTCTCTGATCTACGCGGTTCTTGTGTACTCGAAGATTAATGGTATAGATTCATCATAGATGAACTATTTGTGTTCCATTAAGGACTTCGTGCCTTGAACAGTATTACTCCGATTTTCATCGAGTATCACTATCCTCCCACTGACCACTGCATATCGGTATTCCTCTCAGAAAAACCGCATGGTGAGCAACAATCACATTGTTCTCATGTGAGATTTATAAGTACTATACTTATGGTTTCCCTTAGGATAACCTATATTGGCACTTATCCAATTTGGGTCCTTAGTTTGGTATCATCCAAACATATGCCTAGCATCCCAAATAGTCAGGAATGAGAAACCCGGTTTCTTTCCCATTCATATCTAATATGTAATCTGTCAAACAGATTATTATGGAACCTTATTCTAAATTATTGCACTGTTAAAACTTATCCGTTGAAGGAAATGGTAGCTCAGAGCGACTCATGATTAGCCTTATCATGTCTAACATGATTCGGTTAATCCGTTCGGAAACACCGTCACTTTGACGTGTTCCGGAGGAGTCCTCATTTGAAAGAATACTATACTCTTTCAAGTATATAAGAAACTTATTGCTTAAGTATTTTCCATTACGGTCTTACCGTGACGGTATAATACTATAGCCGATCTGTTTGTCTATTTCGTGTCGAAACTCTAAAAGTTTCCGATTTGTGTTCTTCAAAAGAAACACATAACCATAACGTGAACGTGACTGCCATCCGTTAAGGTCACGAAATATTCATGTTCACATCTAGCCTAGCTAGATATGGGCCCACTTACTTCACCATGAATAGGGCTAACAGGTCGGTGGCCTTATACTATTACCAAGTAAATAGTATTTTAGGTACTTTACCTAATAAACTAGATTCGTAGACTTTATTTGAATAGTCAAATCAGTCCTAGTACCCATTCTTCAAAAGTGTGGATATACGAGTCTTGTATAATTGTGTCCCAGACAACAATTCCACAAATAAGTCTCTATTGATCAAATCAATTTGAGCTTATTTATTTGTCATTTTATATGTTTGAGATTTTAATTATATTCAAAATATAAATTCTGTTATTTACATCTAATGTATTTATCTCAGTATCATCTTTATATAATAAAACACTTAGTGTTCTATAATATAAAGGTTTTATCCGCAACGGATTAAACACTGATATAGAGATAATGTCTCTAGTCAAACTAGTTACATTATAACAGTTCCTAATTTAAGTATATACCCAAAGGGTAGTTCCTAAACTTAGGTATCTACGGTCGAAACAGCGACTTTCGTCCCGTTTCCGATTCGCAGAGAAATCTCGGCTTGAAGTCAGTATCCAGCTCATAGCGGATTCTGAACATCAATACATATATTTTATGTACCACACTAAGTATTTAAAATCCAATTTCAATACTAGTAGTGAACATAACTCTGACAAATATTTTTAAAGTTAGAGCCTCGCCCTTTCTTTAATTCCTTCGTGTCTTCCATATCCAAATGGTAGTCACTTTGGGATATGTCAATTATCTTTTCAATATTTCACAAACCTTTGGCCAAGCCTTGGGTTTCGGAATATCGAAACGATGTGCACCTCGTGCTACATGCCCAATTGCAAACTTTGACTTTATATCTCCTCTAGAATAGTCAATTAATTCTCCAAGAATTATAAATTGCAATTTTAATACTTCTTAAATCTAAAATTAGATTTATGACAAGTATATTAAATTAAGCATTAAAGTCATCATCACATAAATCTTCCAAAGACTTTATGCTCTACTTATTTTGCTTAATTTGGGCTTAAGGTATAATAAGTTATTTTATCAAATAAAGTAACCTATTATTTATTCCCAATTTGAAAATTAAATCATTTAAAATATTTTAATCCCAGATTATATTTTAAATATCCAACTTTTCAATTTTATCTTGATTACAATAGTCCAACTATTTAATCAACGATTAGTGGTACTATATATATTATAATGATTATAATAGTCCAACTATATAATCAAATATAATCCAAATTAATTAACCTCAATTACATTGATTACTATAATCCAATTATAAAATCAATTGTAAACTGAAATTAATTAATTCAAATATATTGATTAATATAATCCAATTATATATAATCAAGTATAATACAGTCCAACTGTTTATTAAAACAACAATTTAAATATTAGTCCAACTAACATTTAATCTAATGACGAATAATTTAAATGAGCGCGTATGGCGAGTAATTGAACGAGTATTGCAAATTCAATTCTTGCCTCCCACTATTTTTCGTCGAGCCTCTAACCCTCTGTCGAGTACTCGGGAAACCGTGTTTCCTAGTGGGCTAGGATCCCGTTAAATATCACACAATCTTGACTTTGGCCAACAAATTGTATGATAATTAACTAGGTAGATCTCGAAGATCAATTGGATCTCATCCAACTCCTAGATCCAGTAGGTGGACATCCAAGTCCCAAACATATATCTTATATATGCCTATACATCGAATGTATACCCTAACCTTTTTCCTCTGAATCAACTAGGCCTTGGCTTTGGCACAACAAACCTAGTGATCCCAGTCAAGCGCGGACCCATTGACATGGAAGCTTCGTAATCAATGTCAATGGACAAGAAGTGGTCTTGACTTTGGCCAACAAACCACAACTTGGACACGACACCGATATGGAACAAAGCCTCGTGATTAAAACACATCTTCGACGGACAAGGGCTTGACTTTGGCCAACAACCCTGCCAATCTCGGATCTTGAGTAAGAATCACTCAATGGAAGGAAAAAAACACTTGATATTTAGCGAGGGTTTTTCGCGTGCAATTGGCTACCAATTTATTATCTTTGTTAAGGTCTCATCATCATACACCCTTAAACATGCATTCTAAACACATAATAAAGCGCATATGAAATAAAATAATAATGATATGCGGATGGATACTTTACATTGATCCTAGATCAAATCTCTCATTTTCTCTCTCCAAAGCTAGCACATGTATTTACTTCTACCCGTTACACTACACTTCTAAAGAAACCTCATTTACATTGAGGGGAATAGGTGAGAAGAGAATACAAAGAAATAGGAGATAAGGCTGGACTCGCAGGTCCAATTAATAAATCAAATTTATTACAATTTCCAAAATCGCCCCACCCAGCTAATATCCATCCGATATACATTATTCAAACATCACAACCATGTATTCATACAAGCATGTTATCAATCAATCTAATCAAATTAATTAATCTTGATAATTAGTGATCATCCAATGTTCAAACACAGATTTGATTTTGTTCGAGTCAAACTCGTATTGTGAACACGTACTCAAAGTACGATTTCTACGAATTAAATTAAATTACATAATTAAATCCAATTTAATACGCATTTAATTCTAATTCATTATTTAATTCCAAATTAAATATTACACTTTATAAAATAAACCTTTACGACTTAAATTCCAAATTTAATCGTTACGGGTCTCAAAGCCCGATTAATATCCAATATTAATTTAATTAAAGTCCAATGGGCTTTTAATTAATTTCTTGAGGCGTGGACTTTTGGTCAACTCGGGTCAAACCCGCAACCAAAGTCCAATCCGGGAGTTACCCCATAAGCCCATAAATTAATTTAGGCCCATTAGGCCCAATTAAACGTTAAAGGTTCATTAGTCGTATTTGGCCTTTTGGAAGCGGTTTTGGGCCTAATTGGATCCAACCAATTTTGGCCTAAACCAACTTTGTACAACAAAGTCCAATAAACCCAATAACAACTTTAAAAGCCCAAATCCAATTTTAAGCCCAATAATTTAATTCCAAAAATTCCAAATTTTCCAATTAAATTACCTAAAGTGTATAGCATTATTAATTGCCAAAATCAAAGTTTCCAAAACATCAAATTTGTCCAATTAATCATGCTTAACATCAATTAATCATGTCCAACATAATTAAATCAAAATCAAACCCAATTTCATGCTTCAATGTCTCGGCCAAAGAGGGAAATTAATGCCCAAATCAAATTCAATCCAATTGAACCAATCAAACATAAATTCAACATCCCCAAATGATTTGCAAGTCATCCAATGAACAAAAAATCAAAAAACCAAGACAATAGGGACTTGCCAAATTCGGCCATCACAAGCAATTGGGGAAAAATTGTTCCAAACACTTTTCATCAAATTGATCTAATCAATCATCAATTAAACAACATTTGAGCATTCTAAATCATCCAATTTCATTAAACATGCTCAAAATCAAGTTTACCCAAATTTGTCATGCCCAAAATTTAGGGAAAAATGGATCCAACCAAATTTCATGAAATTGATTATGCACAACATCAATTCAACCTCATTCAAGCATACTATACTAAACAATTTAATCATTTGATGCTCAAATTGAGTTTACCCAAATTAAAGTTTTGGCCAACATTAAGCAAATTGGGGAAAATCAATCCAATTAATTTTTTATCAAATTGATTACATATAACTCTAATTAATTCATATACAAGCATTCTTAAACAAACAATTTGTCAAAATCATGCTTAAATCAAAAAGCCCCAAATTTTGCTCAAGAACCCTAATTCGTTTTATGCAACCAATAGCTCAAGATACCATTGTTGAGTTTCAATCAAGTCCCAAGAATCATAAATCATGCATAAAACGAGTTGAATACAACCAAGGAGTAAGGCGGAATACATACTCACATTGATGGGTTTGATGCTAGGAAGAACAAGTTGCGTTTTCTGCCTCCCTCCAAGCTCGGCAGTGGCTTCCTCATGCAGTGGACTGCTCGGTTTTGCTCCTCTTTGAACCTCAAAGATTTGGCCATGGATGAACACCATTGAAGCTCCAAGCTTCAAGCTTTCCAAGCTCACAAATTCGTTTCCCTATCACCATAATATAACCCATGTGTGTGCTAGCACTCTTGTTTTGCAACAAAACACTCTCACTTGCTTCTCTTTCAATTCGGCAGTGACCAAAATGGAGAAGAAGATGAAATGGCTCTAAGCCGTGAATGAGAGGGAGAAGAAAAGAGAGGGAAAAGAAGAAGACCGTATGTCTTCATTTGAGAGAGAGAAGATAAAGATTTAATATATATATTTATTACATTTACCAAGTAAATTAAATAAAACATATATATTACTTTAATTCAAAAGTCAAAAAGTAAAAAGCAATAAAGCTTTCCATCATTTCACATCACTATTCACATCACAACTATTCACTTTAATAAAGTGACAACATGTAATGTCATATCACTCAAAGTGACAAGTGATTTGACAAATGATGCGACTAGCGATTTCACGCTTGATGTGACTTGCGTGCCGCGCTCGAATTCGAAATGCGAATGCGCTCGCAATCACTCGCGGGCTCGGATTCACTAATTCCAAATTAACGAATTTTCCGTCGCGTCGTAATTAAATGATTACGCCTAGCGAAATCACTATTTACGTCACTAACGAATTAATTCTAAATTAATTCTTTCGCCCGAATTAAAATCTAATTTTAATTCCGCGTCAAAATCCAATTTCTAATAATATATCAAATATATTATTTTATCGATTAATTCCAAATTAATCATTCTCTCTCTTTAATTAATATTTTATCCCAGATTAAAATATCTCCGTGATTAATCCCAGATTAATTTTCTCTCTCTTCTAATTAATCCCAGATTAATTAAGTGCGAGTTATACGTCATCGGTGGATCTTCAGGAAGCGACCCATGAGATCTCCGGATATGTTGGCAGTAAATACGGTCGTCGGATTATCCGAACACGTAAGCACCTCGTACTACGTTTATACCGATTTACAAGACAAGGTTGGCTTCTAGCAAAGCGCCATGCCTACCCAATTCTCCAGAAATATTCTTACAGGAATATATAGATCTGTATCAAGCGTAGTATACCGTAGTATTGTGTATATCGGCCCAGTATCAGATAGTCACGTGCTAGGCCTGGGGCTGGATTTGTGTCTACCCCGTACGAAGCACATGTCGGATGTCTGGTAACTAGTCTCTATAATCGGATATACATGACCTTGTCATAATATCCCGATGGCCGCGCAGCACTTAAGAGCACTAATACCGTATCCTGCGTGACATCATCTCCAATATGACTGAAGTGATACTTCCATCTTGACATCACACCCAATACACTACGACTCTCTGATAAACCCAGAAGTGGTGTACGCAGAACCGGTTAAAGCCCCGTACCACCAAGACCAAAGTCTATCGATTATCGTAAGTATTAGCGATGTAAGTCTCAGGTTAAGACCATACACACCTACCCTGATTTCGGCCTCCCATAGACACATAGTCATAATACCAATGGGATTCCGAGGGGTCTATCCAGAGCGAAGCTGTTTCCCGTACCATCAGTGAAACACGACCTCCTATCGCACTTGCATAAGTATCCAATACTTATATATATGAGAACTATGCCGTTGTTCCCTCACAACGCACACAAGTGCAATACTAGCCTATTCCGCATTATCGATGTCCAGTCTCGATAATACTCCGGCTAGGGATATTTAATGATTAATCCTTCGGGGACTGATACTGTCTCATATCATTCTCAATCCAGGAACTAATCATATGGACCTCTCTTCATTTATATATCTATGGTGATCTAATCACAAATGATGAGAGTGCAATTTCCTTGTCACATAGTTAATTTGTACAACAACACCGTGATCTGTACAAATAGTGACGCTATGGGTCATATTATCCAACATGCATGTGCTGCATGAGAATTGGTTATATTATTGCATAAACTTGTTCATTACAACTGCATAAGTAAGGGACCATTCCGAACCCAACGGTTTGAGGTCTTCCCTTGAGAAGGGTGAGTGCGGCCTTAAATCATTTCCTAATTCACACTAGATGGTGACTCCTTTATTCTTCAGTTTAGTCCCCTGTGGGCTACTTCGTACTCCCAACGGGCCGCTAGCCCGGACAACGTCGCCCATCTCTGTACCAAGTCTACACTACAGCTATCGGCTCTGGGCCTAGTGGCTGCGACTGATGGGTAATCAACTGGTCTAAAGCTACTACTAACTGCTGAATCTTCTATAAACCCGCAACTACTGGGTCATTAGGCTGAACCACTAGCGCAACTCTACCTTCCCCCACAATACTCTCATGAACAGACTCCACTCTCTGCCCCCTATCTGGCTCAGGGGGAGGAGCTACGGATCTCTGATCTAGATCTATGCCTTAAGGTGACCTACCATGCCCGGGTCTACCCCTGACTCCGGTTCTTCTATTGGGATGCATAGAATCTAAGAAATTAAAAGAGAAAATGATCAATTATATGTAAAGGAATTATAAGTAATTAGAATAAGACATGCCTCGAGACAAGGTTACTAGAGTAAATAACCACTTTTATATAATAATACCCCAGGTGTACCACATATATGACTAAAGTGATACTTCCATATTGACATAACACCCAATACACTACGATTCTCAGTAAACCTAGAAGAGGCATACACAGAACCTGTTAAAGTTCTGGACAACCAAAACCAAAGCGTACTGATTGTTGCAAGTACTAGCGATGCAAATCTCAGGTTAAGACCACAAACACCTACCCAGATTCGGATTCCCATAGAGACATAGTCATACTACCAATGGGATTCGAGGGGTCTATCCAGTCGAAGTTGTTGCGGTCCAATGGCTAACAGAACCTCCTATTAAACTTGCATAAGTATCCAATACTTAAATATATGAGAACTATTCCATTAAGTTTCCATAACGCGCACAAGTGTAATACTAGTCTATTACACATTATCGATGTCCAGTCTCGATAATACAATGACTAGGGACATTTAATGATTAAAACATTCGTTGATTAATACTGTCTCATATCTTATTAATCCAGAACTAATCATAAGGACTTTTATCATTTATATATCCAAGTACTCCAATTACAAAATGATAAAATAACAATTTCCTTTTTCACATAGTTAATTTGTACAAAAACACCATGTCTTTTACAAATAGTGTTGCTATAGGTCATAATTGTCCAACAATCTCCCACTTGGCTTATAGCCAATCACTCAAGTATCTAACACATGAACTATGTACATGTCGCTCAAACATTTGCTGAGAAATAGATTTTGTTAGTGGATCTCCAATGTCGTCATCTGATGTGACCTTCTCGATCTTCATATCATCACGATGTATGATCTCCTGAATCAGATGAAACCGTAGAAGTACATGCTTGGATTGTTGATGAGACCGTGGTTCCTTAGCCTGTGCTATAGCCCCGTTATTATCACAATACAAAAGTACGGGCTCAGTTGCTAACGGAACTACTCCTAATCTAATTACGAATTTACGGATCCAAACTGCTTCTTTTGCTGCCTCAGCTGCAACGATATATTCCACTTTTGCTGTCGAGTTGGTAACAGTCTCTTACTTGGAAGATTTCCAGCTCACTGCTCCGTTGTTCAAACAAAATATGTACCCTGATTGCGACTTACAGTCATCTTTATCGATTTGGAAACTTGCATCGGTGTACCCAGGCAACTCAGGTTCTCCTTCCCCATAAACTAAAAAAGCATCGTTAGTTCGTCTAAGATACTTAAGGATATTCTTAACAGCAATCCAGTGACCATCATCTGGATTGGCCTGATAGCGACTACACATGCTCAAAATATATGAGACACTGGCCGCGTACATATCATGGCATATATTATCGATCCGACTACAGAAGCGAACGTGATCCGAGTCATTGTATCTCTCTCATCTTTAGTTTTAGGATACATGTCCTTATATAGATAGATTCCATGTGACACTGGAAGTACTCCCCTCTTGGACTGTTCCATGTTGAATCTTTTCAACACTTTGTCAATGTACGGGTTCTATGAGAGTGCTAACAGTTGTCTAGATCTATCTCGGTAGATCCTTATTCCTAGAATAAAAGCCGCTTCTCCCAGGTCTTTCATGGAGAATTTTAATGAAAGGCATGCTTTCACCGATTATGGCATGGGAATGTCATTGCCAAGAAGCAATACATCATCAACATACATGATAATGAATGTCGGTGTGCTCCCACTAACCTTCTTATATACACAAGAATTATCTTCGTTTTGAATGAAACCATATTCTTTCATGATCTCATCAAAATGTTGGTTCCAAGAATGTGATGATTGCTTCAATTTATAAATTGATCGATTTAACTGGCAACATGTTTTGGCACGATAAAACCGTCAGGCTGTTGCATATAAACATCCTCCAAAAGGTATTCGTTAAGGAAAATAATTTTGACGTCCATCTGCCATATTTCATAATCGAAATATGCAGTAATAGCAAGCATTATCTGAATGAATTTAATCATGGCAATAGGTGAAAATGTTTCGTCGTAATCAACACCATGTCATTGACGATACCATTTCGCTAAAGCCTAGCTTTGTACTTTTGTATGTTGCCATCCATGTTCGTATTCTTCTTGAATACCCATTTACAACCAATCAGCTTAACACCTTCTAGTGCATCAAGTAGTGTCCAAAAATGGTTGGTATACATGGAATCCATTTTGAACTTCATGGCACATTGCTAAAAAGTGGAGTCGATACCTTGTATCACTTCCTCATACGTAGCCGGTCCATCTTCCTCAATAAGATTAATATCTACATGGGGTGAGATCAGAAACCCATACCTCTCAGGTTTTTTTCTGACTCTCTCCGACCTACGTGGTTCTTGTATATTAGAACATTATGGAACAGTCTCATCCCTGATAAACTGTTCGTGTTCCGTGAGAGGTTCGGTGCCAGGATTAGTATCACTCCGATTTTCATCGAGTTCTACTTTCTTCCCACTTACCACTGCATTTAGGAATTCCTTTTCGAGGAAAACCGCATGGAGAGCAACAAAAGTTTTGTTCACTTGTAGGTTGTTGAAGTAATATCCTTTGGTTTCCCTAGGATAACCTACAAATAGGCACTTATCCGATTTGGGTTCTAGTTTGGTACCATCAAACGTTTAACGTATGCCCAACATCCCCAAATCTTTAGGAGTGAGAAACCTGGTTTCTTTCCTGTCCATATTTCATATAGAGTCTGTCCAAAATATTTTGACGGAACCTTATTCAAAATATATATTGTACTGTTCAATGTGTATCTCCGGAAGGAAATTGGTAGCTCAGTACGACTCATCATTGACCTCACTATGTCCAACAAAGTTTGGTTTCTCCGTTCGGACACACCGTTTAATTGAGTTGTTCCGGGAGGAGTCCACTGTGAAAGAATACCATACTCTTTCAAGTAATTAAGAAACTCATTGCTCAAGTATTCTCCACCACGGTCCGACCGTAATGTTTTAATACTTTTACCGGTCTGTTTTTTCTACTTAGTGTTGAAACTTTTTGAGTTTCTCAAAAGTTTCCGACTTGTGTCTCATAAGATACACATAACCATAACGAGATGCATCATGCGTAAATGTTACGAAGTATTCATATACCCTTTAGCCTGGCTAGACATGGGCCCACATACGTCACTATGAACAAGGGCTAGCAGTTCAGTGGCACGTACACCTTTACTACTAAAAAATGTTTTAGGCATTTTGCCTAACAAACAAGATTCGCAGACTTCATATGCAATAGGATCAAATCTGTCCAAGTATCCATTCTTCGAAAGAGTGGATATATGAGTTTTGTTTATGTGTCCCAGACGACAATGCCACAAATAAGTTTCATCCGTTTTACTCAATTTGAGCCTTTTCTTTGTCATGTTATATGTTTGAGATTCGTTTATATTCAAAATATAAAGACCATTATTAGCATCAGCTCTACATATATTAAAATAATCTTTATAAACAAAACACCAAATTCCGGAATACAAAGTTATACCCGCATCGGGTTAAACAAGATACATAGATAATATTTCTAGTCAAACTAGGTACATAATAATAGTCCCATAGTGTAAGTACATGCCCTGAGGGTAGTTCCAAAACATAGGTCCCTACAACCAAAAAAGTGACTCTCGTCCCGTTTCCAACTCACAGGTCAATCTCTTCTAAAGCCAGCCTCCTACTAATCTGCAGATCCTGCACATCAATACATATATGAGTACCACATCCAAAATCAAAAAACAATTTTTAAAACTAGAAGTAGACAAACATACTTGAAGCCGGAGCCTTGCCCGCCTTCACTTCCTTCATGTGAGCCTTGTACTCACGACAGTCACGCTTTCAGTGGCCCCATTTGCCACAATATAGGCAGACATCTTAGGATATGTCTTTTGCCTTCCTAGAAGACTTTTATGATTTGGCCTTGCCCTTCTTCTTCTTCTTCACACCCCTAGAAGCCTTCCACCAAGCCTTGGCCTTCTGAGATGTCGAAGTAAGATGCGCCTCACGCTTCATGCCCTTCAGAAGCTCTGGCTCTACTTCTTTCAGCATTTCCATCAACTCTCCAAGATTCTTCTCTTGGTTAATCATATTATAGTTCATGATGAAACTGCCCCAGCAATCAGACTGACACTGTAAGATCAAATATATAGAATTGTCGGCCTCAAAGGTTTTGCCCAGCTGATCTAGCTGTTTGATGGCAGCAATCACCTGTGATATATTGTTAGAAAATTATGACCCATAGCGCCACTGTTTGTAAAAGACATTGTGTGTTTGTACAAAATTAACTATGTAGTAATGAAATTGCCTTTTACCGATTCATAGTTTACTTACTTTGATATAGAAATGGTAGAAGTCCTTATGATTAGTTCCGGATTGAGATGATATGAGACAGTATCAATCCATAAAGGTTTAATCATTAAATATCCCTAGTCGTAGTATTATCGAGATTGGACATCGATAATACGGAATAGACTAGTATTGCATTTGTGCGCGTTGTGAGGGCATAACGACATAGGTCTCATATATTTAAGTATTGGATACTTATGCAAGTGCGATAGGAGGTCGTGTTTTACCGATGGTACGGAAAATAGCTTCGCTCTGGATTGACCCCGCAGAATCCCATTGGTAGTATGTATATGTGTTTATGGGAGTCCGCTTCAGGGTAGATGTATTTGGTCTTAACCTGAGACTTGCATCGCTAGTACTTGCGACAATCGGTAAACTTTAGTTTTGGTCGTCAAGGGCTTTAACAGGTTCTGTGTACGCCTCTACTAGGTTTATCGAGAGTCGTAGTGTATTGGATGTGATGTCAAGACGGAAGTATCACTTCAGACATATGAAGATGATGATCACGCAGAGGTTCAGAACTAGTTCTCTATTGTGTTGCAACCATCGGGATAATATGACAAGGTCATGATTATCCGATTCAAAGAGACTAGTTGCTTGATATCCGATATGTGCTTCGTACGGGGCAGACACTGTTCAAGCCCTAGGCCTTGCACGTGACATCCGATACTGGATTGCTATACACAATACTACATATACTACTCCTGACATAGATTATATATTCCAGTAAGAATATTTCTGGAGAATTGGGTAGGCACGGTGCTTTACTAGAAGCCAACCTTGTCTTATAAATCGGTTAGCACGTGGTACGAGGTACGCACTAAATCGGATAGTCCGATAACCGGATTTACTGCCAACATATCCAGAGGTCTCTTGGGTCGCTTCCCAAAGATTCACGGATGGCAGTTGACTTAAATTAATCTGGGATTAATTTAGAGAGAGAGAGAGAGAGAATTAATCTGGGATTAATTGGGGCTTATTTAATCTGGGATTAAATGTGTTCGGTAGAGAGAGAACGCGATTAATTTGGAATTAATCGGTAAAATAAATTTAATAGTTAAATTTGATTTTTCTATTTAATTTATTTGAATGGGCAAAAATTAATATATCGGATATATTAATATGAATTGGATTTCGTTACGAAATTAAAGTCAAACTTTAAAATGAACGAACAAATTAATTTAGAATTAATTCGTAAACGACGTTCGTAATATATTTGCGAGGCATCATTATTTAATTAAATTAGATTTAATTATTTTGCGACAAAAGTTCGTTTAATCGGATTAAACGGAACCGAGCCACGGAAAATGTTCGTAGAGATATTTGAATTTTGAATTCAAATATGTGGGGCCCATGTGTGGTAGGTGTGTACCAACCACCCAAATACCTTGTTTTTGGTTTTGGAAAACCATTTACCCACACCTACCAAGTTTAGGTGAAAAAGGTAAAAAGTTTTACCAAAAGTGAAAAACAAAATATCTCTACACTTGTAACACATCACATATTCATTAGATGATATAAAAAGAAAAACCCTAGAGAGCTTGGTCCTCTCCCTTGGCCGAAATTCACATCTTCTTTCTCTCTTGGATTTGTTTTCAAATCAACAAAAGCTAGCACTTTGGAAGTTAACAAAGGTGATAGGGAAACTACTCAAAAGCTTGGAATCATCAAAATGTTGGATCTTGGAGATCATCCTCTCAAAAATTTTAAAGCTCTATCCACTCATTGTAAGTTTATTCCGCATCTTATAATGATCATATTATATGTTTTTCATGCTTATTAGATCCTTGGCATGTTCTAGGAACACCAACAATGGTATCAGAGACTAATTTAAGCATGAAAATTTCTAGGGTTCTTGAACCTAAAATTTGGGGCTTTTATGTTTTGAGCTTGATTCTTTCAAATTGATGCTTTGAGTATGTTTAAAACATGATAACTTAGAGTTATGCATGATTATATTTGAAATAAATCAAAAGAATCAAAAACTAAAATTCAATAGCTTGGCCGAATACTACATGTCCATGCACTGCAGTTTTTGCTTTTTTGTTACATGAAATAATGTGTTTAGATGCATGTTTTAATGTTGATTTTTGGTTTGATTGGATTAGAATCAAATTCAATAATGTTTATGTTAAAATCAAAGAGCATGTTAAGCATGAAATGATGTATTTAGGCTTCAATTTGTGTTAAGCATGAAATGATGTGTTTAGGCTTCAATATTGTGTTGAGCATGAATTGTTGGATTAAGCATGATTAATTAAGTTAATTGGTATTTTGGAAATATTGAGTTTAATTAATTAATCATGACTAATACACTTTAATTATAATGATTATAATATTTGGAATATTAAAATTGTAATAATTGGCCTTTAAAGTTTATTGGGCTAAAAGTGTGTATTTGGGCTTAATGGGCTTGGTTTGACCAATTTTGGTTTTGGACTTTTGGATTGGATCCAATTGGGCCCAAAACCAATTCCATAAAGTCCAAATACATCACTTGGCACTTTAAAGAATTTAATTGGGCCTAATGGGCCTAAATTGATTTGTTGGCAATAGGGTGATTCCTATTGTGTCTTGTCATTTTGGGTTTGATCCATTATGGCCAAAGCCCATGCCTTAAGAATCAATTAAAAGCCCATTGGACTTGAATTAAAATGGCATTGGATGTTATTGGGCCTTTGAGACCCATAAAGATTGGATTTGGAATCCAAGTTTTTAAGGCAAATAAATAAGTGTAAGTGTTTAATTTGGAATTAAAATGAAATTAGTATTGAATACAAATAAATTAGATTTAAAGTTGTAGTTCGATATAATTTCAAGAATACGTACTTAAAAGTATTTATTCTTAAACGAGTTGGACTCGCGCAAATCAAATCATTGTTTGAACATTGGATGATCATTAATCAAAGATTAATTAATTGGATTAGATTGATTGAATAACATGTTTTGTATGATTACATGAATGTGTTGTATGAATAATATATATCGAATGGATATTAGAAGGGTGATGGCGATTTTGGAAATTGTAATAAATTTAGAATTTATTTAATTGGGCCTGCGTGTCCAGCCTTTTCTCTTTACTCCTTGTAATTCTCTTCTCACCTATTCCCCTCAATGTAAATGAGGTTTCTTTATTGTATTTTGTAATAGGGTATAAGTTAGAATAGTTCTAATCGGGGAGTGGAAAAGGAGTGATTTGTTTTAGGAACAATTTGTGACATATCCATCAGTATATACATTATTAATTTATTTATCGCGCCTTATTATGCTTTTAGAATGCATGCTTAATGGTGTATGATGAGACCTAACCAAAGATTATTAATTGGTTGCCAATTACGCGAAAAACCCTCAGAAACATATTAAGCATTTTTCCTTCCGTTGAGTGATTCTTACTCAAGATCCAAAGTTGGCATTGGTTTGTTGGCCAAAGTCAAGACCTTTGTCAATTGCGGATGTGTTTGAATCATGAGAGTTTTGTTCTATATCGGTGTCTTGTCCAAGTTGTGATTTGTTGGCCAAAGTCAAGATCACTTCTTGTCCATCGACATTGATTACGAAACTTTCCATGTCAATGGGTCCCGCTTAACTGGAATCATTAAGCTTGTTGTGCCAAAGCCAAGGCTTAGTTGATTCAGAGGAAAAAGGTTAGGAAAATATATTGGATATATTGGCATATATATTGTATATATGTTTCGGACTTGGATGTCCACCTACCGGATCTAGGAATTGGATGAGATCTAATTGATCTTCGAGATCTACCTAGTTAAGTTTCATACAGCTTGTTGGCCAAAGTCAAGGTTGTATGTTATTTAACGGGATCCTAGCCCACTAGAAAACTAGGTTTTCCGAGTACTCGACAGAGGGTTAGAGGCTCGCCGAAAAATAGTGGGAGGCTAGTATTGAATTTGTAATTTCATTCAGATACTTAGCTTTACGCGCTTTCAAAAATATTTCGTCAAAATTATTTTATTAGTTGGACTAATACAATGTTATTTTTCTTGTAACAGTTAAACTGTACCCAAATATCGTTAACTAGATAGTTGGACTATCAAAGTTAAGATGACAGGAAAGGGAAATGTCCGAGACATTATCATGGGCGAAAATGTCTTTAAGGGCACGAACTTTGCCGATTGGGAAATGAATCTAAGGATAGTCCTTGGAGTTGAGAGGCTGTTATATACCATACAGAGACCTCTTGGGCCTAAGCCCAAACCTGATCAGTTACTTGAGCTGGATCTTTGGAAGACTCACAGCAATGATTACGATACTGCTCAGTCTATTATGCTTGCTTCCATGACTCAACATTTCCGTCGACAGAACAGAGACTTGGATCCCTATAACATGTTGGCGAGGTTGTAAGACCTTCACTGATCTAACAAGAGATCACAGAGGTATGAGTTGGTGAAGAAGCTCTTTCGTTCACGTATGTCAGAAGGCATGTCTGTTGAGTCCCATGTGGCACAAATGATTGCTGACATAGATGAGTTAGTTGAGATGAGGATAGTCTTAGAGCATGAGATTACCGTAGACATGGTCTTGCAATCTCTCCCCGACACTTGGAGACAGTTCATCATAAACTATAATTTGATGAACACTGATGATACTCTTAGAGATTTATTATCTATTCTCAAGGAAGCTGAGAAAGAGCTATTTAAGGGCAATAAGCGTGAGGCACACTTTGCTTCGACATCTCGGACACCGAGGGCTGGGCCCAAGGCGACTGGAGGTGTGAAGAAGAAGAAGCACAATAGAAAGGGCAAGGGTAAATCGTCAAAGGCTTATGGGAAGCCTAAGGACAAATCTCAGGATGTTTGCCTCCAGTGCGGCAAGCGGGGTCACTGGAAGCGTGACTGCCGCGAGTACAAGGTGCTTCAGAAGGAGATTAAAGCGGGCAAGACACCGGCTTCAGGTATGTTTGTTATTGAAATAAACATGAATACTTCTATTTTTAAAAATTGGATTTTTGATTCTGGTTGTGGTACTCACATATGTACTGATGTGCAGGATCTGCAGATTAGCGGGAGACTGACCTCATGGGAGATTGATCTACGCGTTAGAAATGGGGCACCAGTCGCCGTTTTGGCCGTTGGCACTTTTGTTTTAGAACTGCCTTCAGGGCATGTACTTAAACTTTCTGATTGTTATTATGTACCTAGTTTGACTAGGAATATTATCTCTGTATCTTGTTTGACCCAATGCGGGTACACTTTTGTATTCCGAAACACTGGGTGTTTTGTTTATAAAGATGATTTTGAGATATGTTCTGCTGATGCTAATAATGGTCTTTATATTTTGAATATAAATTAATCTCAAACATATAATATAACAAACAAAAGGCTTAAAATGAGTAATAAAGATGAAACTTATATGTGGCATTGTCGTCTGGGACATATTAACAAGACTCGCATATCCACACTTTCGAAGAGTGGGTACTTGGATGGATTTGATCCAAATTCATATGACGTCTGCGAATCTTGCTTATTAGGTAAAATGCCTAAATCACCTTTTAGCGGTAAAGATGTACGTGCCACCGAACTGTTAGCCCTCGTTCATAGTGACGTTTGTGGGCCCATGTCTAGACAGGCTAGAGGTGGATACGAATACTTCGTAACCTTTACGGATGATGCATCGCATTATGGTTATGTGTATCTTATGAGACACAAGTCAGAAACTTTTGAGAAATTCAAAGAGTTTCGACACGAAGTTGAAAAACAGACCGGCAAGAGTATAAAGACATTATGGTCGGACCATGGTGGCGAATACTTGAGCAACGAGTTTCTAAATTACTTGAAAGAATATGGTATTCTTTCACAGTGGACTCCTCCTCGAACACCGCAATTAAACGATGTGTCCGAACGGAGAAACCGAACTTTGTTGGACATGGTAAGGTCTATGATGAGTCGCACTGAGCTACCTATTTCCTTCTGGGGATATGCATTGAACAATGCAATTCTTATTTTGAATAAGGTTCCGTCAAAGTCTGTACAACAGACACCATATGAGATATGGACAGGAAAGAAACCGGGTTTCTCATTCCTGAAGATTTGGGGATGCTGGTCAAACGTCAAACGTTTGGAAGGTACCAAACTTGAGCCCAAATCGGATAAATGCCTATTCTTAGGATATCCTAAGGAAACCAAATGATATTACTTCTATCACCCACGAGAGAACAAAGTATTTGTTGCTCTACATGAGGTTTTCCTTGAGAAGGAATTCCTAAATACAGTGGTTAGTGGGAGGAAAGTAGAACTCGATGAAAATCGAAGTGATACTGTTCCTGGCATAGAATTCTCAACGGAACAAGAATAGTCCATCCGGGATGAGACTGTACCACAATCTTCTATTACACAAGGACCGCGTAGGTCGGAGAGAGTCAGGATACAACCTGAGAGGTATGGGTTTCTGATCTCACCTCATGTAGATATTAATCTAATTGAGGATAATGAACCGGCTACGTATGAGGAAGCGATACAAGATATCGATTCCGCTTTATGGCAAGAGGCCATGAAGTCCGAAATGGATTCCATGTACACCTATCAAGTTTGGACACTGGTTGATATTGGACTCAAATGGGTTTTCAAGAAGAAGACCGACATGGATGGCAATTTACAAACGTACAAAGCTAGGATTGTAGCAAAGGGGTATCGTCAACGACATGGTGTCGATTACGATGAAACTTTCTTACCCGTTGCCATGGTTAAATCCATTCGGATAATGCTTGCTATTGTTGCATATTTCGATTACGAGATATGGCAGATGGACGTTAAAACCACTTTCCTTAATGGAAACCTTTTGGAGGATGTTTATATGAAACAGCCTGACGGTTTTATCGTACCTAAACTTGCAAATACGATTTGTAAGTTAAATTGGTCCATTTATGGACTGAAGCAAGCATCGCGGTCATGGAATCAACGTTTTGATGAGATCATAAAAGAATATGATTTCATTCAAAATGAGGATGACCCTTGTGTATATAAGAAGGTTAGTGGGAGCGCACTGACTTTTATTGTCCTTTATGTTGATGATGTATTGCTTATGGGCAATGACATTCCCATGTTAACATCGGTGAAAGCTTGGCTTTCATTAAAATTCTCCATGAAAGATCTGGGAGACGCAACTTATATTCTAGGAATAAAGATCTACCGGGATAGATCTAGAAAGCTGCTTGGACTCTCCCAGAGCACGTACATTGAAAAGGTGTTGAAAAGATTCAACATGGATCAGTCCAAGAGGGACTGTTACCAGTGTCGCATGGCATTACTCTGTCTAAGGACATGTGTCCTAAAACTCAAGATGAGAGAAACAACATGAGTCGGATACCATTCACCTCGGCAGTCGGATCGATCATGTATGCCATGATATGTACGCGACCTGATGTCTCATATGTTTTGAGCATGTGTAGTCGCTATCAGGCCGATCCAGGTGATGGTCACTGGATGGCGGTTAAGAACATCCTTAAATATCTTAGATGAACTAAGGATGTTTTCTTAGTTTATGGAGATGGAGAATTTGAGGTAACTGGGTATACCGATGCAAGTTTCCAAACCGATAAACACGACTCTAAGTCGCAATCCGGGTACATATTTTGTTTGAATAATGGAGCAGTAAGTTGGAAATCTTCCAAGCAAGAGACTGTTGTCGATTCAACAACAGAAACAGAGTATATTGCAGCAGCTGAAGCAGTAAAAGAGGCAGTTTGGATCCGTAAATTCCTAATTGGATTAGGAGTAGTTCCGTTAGCAGTTGAGCCCATTCCATTGTATTGTGACAATAACGGGGCTATAACGCAGGCAAATGAGCCACGGTCTCATCAACGATCCAAGCATGTTCTTTGACGTTTCCATATGATTCGAGAGATCATACATCGTGGCGATGTGAAGATCGAGAAGGTCGCATCAGATGACAACATTACAAATCCGCTGACGAAAGCTATTTCACAGCAAAAGTTTGAGAAACATATACATAGTTCAGGTGTTAAATGCTTGAGTGACTGGCTATAGGCCAAGTGGGAGATTGTTAGACAATTATGACCCATAGCGTCACTGTTTGTAAAAGACATTTTGTTTTTGTACAAAATTAACTATGTAGTAATGAAATTGCCTTTTACCGATTCATAGTTTACTTACTTTGATATAGAAATGGTAGAAGTCCTTATGATTAGTTCCGGATTGAGATGATATGAGACAATATCAATCCATAAAGGTTTAATAATTAAATATCCCTAGTTGTAGTATTATCGAGATTGGACATCGATAATACGGAATAGACTAGTATTGCACTTGTGCGCGTTGTGAGGGTATAACGACATAGTTCTCATATATTTAAGTATTGGATACTTATGCAAGTGCGATAGGAGGTCGTGTTTTATCAATGGTACGGAAAACAGCTTCACTCTGGATTGACCCCGCGGAATCCCATTGGTAGTATGTATATGTGTCTATGGGAGTCCGCTTCAGGGTAGGTTTATTTGGTCTTAACCTGAGACTTGCACCGCTAGTACTTGCGACAATCAATATACTTTGGTTTTGGTCATCCAGGGCTTTAACTGATTGGATTACGCAGGGGTTGAAGATGATGATGTACTTTGTATCTGTGTCTATTGAAGATGATGATTACGCATGGGTTTAGAACTAGTTCTCTATTGTGTTGCAACCATCGGGATAATATGACAAGGTCACGATTATCCGATTCAAAGAGACTAGTGATGAGTGGTGAATCTATCACTATTTCCCACTAATTTAACCTAATATTTTGTATATTTCTTGGGTTTTATGAATATTTTGATGTGTTTTGTGTTATTTTGTAGATAAATAAAGTTTCAGGACATTCTGGAGGTGAATTAGAGCAAAACAGGAAAAACTGGACAAAAAGGGCAAAATCGTCATTTCAGTGTCGCGACGCTGAAGCCTTGCCCGTCGCGACGCCCAGAATGCACCAGACTTGCTAACGTGCGCCGTGGACACGTGGACCAATCGGAAAAATTACTAACGTGCGCCACCTACTAAAATGCGCCGATCATGCTATCTTGCACCTGCCACGTGTCGCCATCACAACGGACTTGCTAAGGTGCGCCGATACCACGTGTCGCGATCTAACGGTGCCGACAATCTCCCTCCACATGTCAGCGTGACGTAAGTAATGACGTCATGAACAGTGCCACGTCATCGGATAAGAATATGAGTCAGTGAATCATAGCGTGACATGTGTCACTGTAGCTGGCGTCGCGACGCTGAAGCCTTTAGCGTCGCAACGCTGGACCTTTATCCACGCCTATAAATTGAGCTCGAGATTTCATAATTTGGTGTACCTATCTCTCTCTTCTCTTTCATGTAAAGAGAGAGTTTCTCTCTCTAGTTTATTTAAGTTTTTAGTTTTTTTTTTAGTTTTGTAAATAATTTTAATTACATTCTGTAATAATAGTAATTTTACTTTTGAATAGTAATAGTAATTTATTTTTACCTTTTACTTTTTACAATTTTACTATTCACCAAGATGAGGTAACTTCCCCTTGCTTGGGTGAAAGGTAATTCTTTTACTATTGCTATTTAGATTAATCTCCCTTAAATATAATATATTCACCATTTAAAATTTGACTTAATGAGGATACCGCTATATTGGTCGGTTGGCTATTTAATTTAAACTGGTTAAACCTGACTAAGAAAGGATACCGCCAGATTGGTCGGTTGGTAATAAAATTCCTTTTCCGCCTTTATGGCTGGTTTATTTTGGTTCCGCCTCTATGGCTGGTTTATTTTGGTTCCGCCTTTATGGCTGGTTTATTTTGGTTCCGCCTTTATGGCTGGTTGGAAAAAGAATCACAAGTTTATATATTATTTTAAACTTAGCATTTTACCTTAGGATTTTATTTTATTTTATTTTATTTCATGTCTTTTACTTTTTAGTATTTTTACTTTATGTCTTTACTTTTAAGTTTTTACTAGCCCTAGTTATGTATTAGTTATCAGGGATTGTGATGAATTCTAATATCACCGGTTTATAAGGGGTTATTTTATAGTTTGGGTAATTTAAAGGTTTACTTATTAAGTCTTAAGCTTAATGCTTCTTGTTTTCTGATCACCAATAAGATTGATGTGGTAAATCTAAAATGAACTAGACATAGGGATTTTAGGTTTCAGCTTTAGACTTAATAGCCCACGATCTTCCTTGAGGATAGATAACCCTTTAATAGATTTCCTTACAGGATAGGAATATACCTGTCGGGCGAGGGTAGCCATAATTGGAACTTAAACTTAATGAATCCAGATAATTTGGTTGACATAGACATATGGTTCAATTAGGTTAAACTGGGTATTTGTATCTGACCATCGACAGAGGCTTACACATAATTTAGTGTTCCAGGTTAGTAAACTGATTTATTACACAAACATAAAATAACCACTTCATCTTTAAAATGATATTAGAATGATTCCCAACCCTAGATCTTTGTGTCTTTTGTTATTTTCCTTAGTATTTTCTTTTATCTTTTTATTTATTTACTTATTGTGCAAAACCACATTCAACCAATCATTCTCTTCTCCATTCAATTAGATATTTGTAAATAAATAGATTCAATAATTAATAACAACAGTAGGAATTAAGTCATCGTGGGATCGATATTTTTATACTACTTGAACGATACGTGCGCTTGCGTTATACGTGTGTGTTTACGCCGGTCAAGTTTTTGGCACCATTGCCGGGGACTTATATTTCTTGAGTTATTAATTTTGAAGCTATCTAATTTACTTGTATCTAATTTTCTTTATTTTTATCTTTAATTTTTATTTCTTTCTTTTATTTCAGGTGGTTGAAAAATGGAACATTACTGGGAGATTGAGAGATTACGAGCCTTACAAGGAGATATACCCCACATCTGGGAGCAACAGTCCGGTCTTCTGAGGCCTGTTGTACAGCCCAACGACTATCACTGGATGTCAGAACCAAACAATACTACATTTGCTCAACAGAACTCAATGTGGAGATGTGACATATGTAATGGTAATTACCCTAGAGATTATTGCAAATACAACTACCATCCAGGGTGGTAGAGCTATCAAAATCCTTCATGGTACGAAAAACCATCACATTTTCCACCTTATCCACCACCCACCTACAATTATCTTCATCAACAATCAGAACAAACAGAAAAAGATCAGATGATTGACATGCTCGAAGATGTGTTCAAGAAACGAGAAGAAAAGATGGATACAATGCTTGAAACATTCCAGAATCAACTCGAAAGTATTCAGAGACAATCAGAATCCATTCAAAGGATAACAGATCAAATGAGACAATTCACAGAAAACCAGAACTACATACTTCAAGAACCAGTTTCAGATGACACTGATGAAGCCTTCGAGTACCAATCATTTCACAATGACACTTCAACAGAGGAGGAAGTTGAGCAGTACCAACAACCAGAGGTATCAGTTCAGGAGCCCAAACCGGCAAAGTCTCTATTTGACTTTTATTATTCAGATTCTGACGAGGATAAAGATGATCTATTCGTACCAACTGCACCAACAACAGAGGATCAAACTTTTAATCCTCAAAATGAAGATCTTGGAGCATCCATTGCAAAAATGTTTGAAGAAGATCTATCTGAACCATCCATTCCAGTCATATCAGAGGATGAAGACCTAAAATCTGACATTTCTTTTCATCCTCAAGTTGATAATTTTGCAGCATGTATTTCACAAATAACAAATGAAGAGCTGAATGCAGAAATTTTCAAATACATCTGTGAAGAAAAGGTGGAGCAAGAAACAGAGCAAATGGAGGAGCAAATTTCTGACCTTAATAAAAATCCAGAGCATTCAGGAGAAACATCGCTGTTTTGGGGAGTACAAATCAAAGATATCGCCCAAAAGCTTGACATAATGGAACTCCCATTCCAAGTCAAGCACCATACGAGACCTCCTGATTTTCTTTCTTTCTTTGCAGGAATTGTTGGAGCGACAAAGTTTAAAAAGGTAGCACGAGCACTGAATGAGACAAAACTCTTTTTGCCACCTTACTGTTGGAAGAGACCCTTCAAAAGCAACGCTCACGGGATTGTCTTTAATCGGACATCCAAAACGACGCTGAAACCTCATTGACAGATGAATTTCAGTCACGTCTGGCTGAAGACGTAAAATTTAGCGCTAGCAGGGAGGCAACCCATGCAATTTGTTGTAATTTCTGTTTTCATATTTTGTGTATGCATGTTGTAGAGTTTTTAATTTTGTGTGTTATTTTTGTAGGGAAAAGCACAAACGGAGCATTTTAAGACAGAAGGAATGGCGTTTGGCAATCATAAAGATGAGAACCAATTCATTAGCGATGGATGAGTAAAGAATGAAATCTTAAGACGCATCCTAATGAATTTATACTAAACGAGTGGAGTATTGCGTACACAATTCTGTTGCCTTAATTATTGCTTTGATTCGCTTTTCTGTTGTAATTATCTTTATTTTCGTAGACATGATCCAAACTTTTTGACCTTTCACGATTTCTTTTGTTGTTTAGCTAACAATCGTCCTTTGGAAGATATTAGTGCTATTATTGCTCACCCTTTTCAGGTACTATAAATTCAGCCCGACATTGCACTTTTGAAGGCATCCATAGTTGAAAAAGAAATACATAAAAAATGGAAGCCACTTCAAGAAGACGAGTTGAAAACATCTGTGTGTTTTGCGGTAGTAGTGTTGGTATTAAGCCACAATATATAGAAGCAGCACAAGAATTGGGTCGAGTCTTAGCTGCAAGGAATATGCACTTAATATATGGTGGAGGAAATCTTGGACTTATGGGGATCGTTTCAAAGGCTGTACAGGAAGGAGGCAGTCATGTTTTGGGAATCATCCCAAAACCCTTGGCAGAGGCAAATCTTATTGGATCATCAAACGGAGAGGAACTGATCGTGCCAGGTATGTCTGAACGACTGGAAGAAATGATTAACCGTGCTGATGCTTTTATCGCTTTGCCAGGTGGCTTGGGCACATTGGAGGAAATTTTTATAGTTCTATCTTGGGCGAACCTGAACATACACCAGAAACCGCTTGGACTGTTCAACGTAGATGGATTTTATGTTTTCTTTGTGTGTTTTTTGATGATGCTCGGAGAAATGGGTTCGTGTCAAAACCTTTGAAAGAACTCTTCTTCACTGCCAACTGCTCCGGATCTAATAGACCAACTCATAGCCTATGAACCACAAGTTGACCCTATCATTTCAAACATAAATTGGTCTGAGGACGATCGTGGTAAGAGGCGTCGTGTTAATCTGGATCTTAACCTTTAATTTCCTGTAGATTTCAGCTAACCAGGTACCACCTTCTTAACTCTCCTTTTACTGTTTAAGACATTGGGACAATGTCTCATTTAGGTTTGGGGGAAGGAATTAGTTGATCAGTACTTTGTTTTTAGTTGTGTGTAATTTTTATTTTTAGTCCAAAATTTTTCGAAAAATACAAAAAAAATTTGAAATTTTTTCAAAAATTACAAAAATATTTTGTGTTTATTGTGTTTTTGTTTCGACTAAAAAGGTGAAATTGGTAAGAGATAGCCGAGTAAGGAGTTTCCACTCCTGAGACGTATCTCAAACCTATTTCGAAACAAGTTAATTTTTGTTTATTTCCTTTTAAATTATTTAATTTGTGAATTCTCCATAAAATTGACTAAAATGAATCTTCATATGCTCAGTTGGCAGGTATTATCAATATACATAGTAACATACAGACATGAGCTAAAATTGAAAAGTCTGTAATATTCAGTGCTCTAGTTTAATTGGAGGAAGCATCCCAAAGAGCAATGGGGTAAAAAAAAAAAACGTCCGAGATCCGAGTTATTAAGTCTATAAGGGTGTTTTAACGCCTAGTGCCCTAAAACCAAGTGGTTTGGGAATCATTGGCCCAAAACTCGTTACATGGATCAAAGATGCTGGAAAAATATATTTATATCTGAAGTCTGAGTAATTAAGTTCGTAGGGGTGTCTTAACACCTGGTGCCCTAAAGCCAACTGGTTTGGGAGCCACCGACCCAAAGCTCGCTACATAGATGGAAGATATTGTATATAAATAAAAAATAGAGAAAAATCAAAGAAAAAATCAGAAAAATCAGAAAAATTATTCCATTGCTACAACAAGGTGTGAAATCTGATAGAACTTTAGGACAAAAATATTACTCTCTTATCAACTGCACTTATGACTGCTGTGGGCAAAAATGAGTTGTTTAATATTTTGTTGGCTGTGTATATGAAGAATAGTAAAAATAATCGGAGAATTTACTTATTCGGTAATTTAGAAAGAAACAAAACAACTAATAACTTGGAGTAGAAATTTCACCTGATTAGTCACTAACTTCTTTATTCTCTTTTCGATTGTCTTTTTGTTTTTGTGTGCATTAGTTTCACTAACTTTTTACTTTTGTAAAATGTTTGTGGGTATCATTGCTGTAAACCCTCACGAGACTACAACTCGTCCACTAGGGACACCTAGGGGTTTAAAGGCTTGTTGCATACGCTAAATGCAACCGTGATCCCTACGAAGGTGGCTTAGTTAAATTTTATTATGTTATTTTATTTTATCAAAATGTTAGGTTTGAGGGTGTGATGAGTGGTGAATTTATCACTATTTCCCACTCATTTAACCTAATATTTTGTATAGTTTCTTAGGTTTTGTGAATATTTTGATGTGTTTTGTGTTATTTTGTAGATAAATAAAGTTTCAGGACATTCTGGAGGTGAATTGGAGCAAAATAGGAAAAACTGGATAAAAAGGGCAAAATCATCATTTCAGCGTCGCGACGCTGAAGCCTTGCGCGTCGTGATACCTAGAATGCGCCGGACTTGCTAACGTGCACCGTGGACACGTGGACCAATCAGAAATATTGCTAACGTGCGCCGTCTGCTAAAATGCGCCGATCATGCTATCTTCCGCCTGCCACGTGTCACCATCACAACGGACTTGCTAAGGTGCGCCGGTACCATGTGTCGCGATCTAACGGTGCCGACAATCGCCCTCCACACGTCAGCTTGACGTAAGCAATGACGTCATGAACAGTGCCACGTCATCGGATAAGAATCTGAGTCGGTGAATCAGAGCGTGACATGTGTCACTGTAGCTGGCGTCGCGACGCTGAAGCCTTTAGCGTCGCGAAGCTGGACCCTTATCCACGCCTATAAATTGAGCTCGAGATTTCATAATTTGGTGTACCTATCTCTCTCTTCTCTTTCATGTAAAGAGAGAGTTTCTCTCTAGTTTCTTTAAGTTTTTAGTTTTTTTTTTTTAGTTTTGTAAATAATTTTAATTACGTTATGTAATAATAGTAATTTTACTTTTGAATAGTAATAGTAATTTATTTTTACCTTTTACTTTTTACAGTTTTACTATTCACCATGATGAGGTAACTTCCCCCTGCTTGGGTGAAAGGTAATTATTTTACTATTGCTATTTAGATTAATCTCCCTTAAATATAATATATTCACCATTTAAAATTTGACTTAATGAGGATACCGCTATATTGGTCGGTTGGCTATTTAATTTAAACTGGTTAAACCTGACTAAGAAAGGATACCGCCAGATTGGTCGGTTGGTAATAAAATTCCTTTTCCGCCTTTATGGCTGGTTTATTTTGGTTCCGCCTTTATGGCTGGTTTATTTTGGTTCCGCCTTTATGGCTGGTTGGAAAAAGAATCACAAGTTTATATATTATTTTATGGGAGATATCTAAAATAGTAAATAGTAAAAGTAATTCCTTTTACCTTAGCATTTTATTTTATTTTATTTTATTTTATGTCTTTTACTTTTTAGTATTTTTACTTTATGTCTTTACTTTTAAGTTTTTACTAGCCCTAGTTATGTGTTAGTTATCAAGGGTTGTGATGAATTCTAATATCACCGGTTTATAAGGGGTTATTTTATAGTTTGGGTAATTTAAAGGTTTACTTATTAAGTCTTAAGCTTAATGCTTCTTGTTGTCTGATCACCAATAAAATTGATGTGGTAAATCTAAAATGAACTAGACATAGGGATTTTAGGTTTCAGCCTTAGACTTAATAGCCCACTATCTTCCTTGAGGATAAATAACCCTTTAATAGATTTCCTTACAGGATAGGAATATACCTGTCGGGCGGGGGTAGCCATAATTGGAACTTAAACTTAATGAATCCAGATAATTTGGTTGACATAGACATATTGTTCAATTAGGTTAAACTGGGTATTTGTATCTGACCATCGACAGAGGCTTACACATAATTTAGTGTTCCAGGTTAGTAAACTGATTTATTACACAAACATAAAATAACCACTTCATCTTTAAAATGATATTAGAATGATTCCCAACCCTAGATCTTTGTGTCTTTTGTTATTTTCCTTAGTATTTTCTTTTATCTTTTTATTTATTTACTTATTGTGCAAAACCACATTCAACCAATCATTCTCTTCTCCATTCAAATAGATATTTGTAAATAAATAGATTCAATAATTAATAACAACAGTAGGAATTAAGTCATCGTGGGATCGATATTTTTATACTCCTTGAACGATACATGCGCTTGCGTTATACGTGTGTGTTTACGCTGGTCAACTAGTTGCTTGATATCCGATATGTGCTTTGTACGGGGCATACACTGTTCCAGCCCCATGCCTTGCACGTGACATCCGATACTGGATCGCTATACACAATACTACGTATACTACGCCTGACATAGATTATATATTCCAGCAAGAATATTTCTGGAGAATTGGGTAGGCACGAAGCTTTGCTAGAAGCCAACCTTGTCTTGTAAATCGGTTAGCACGTGGTACGAGGTACGCACTAAATCGGATAGTCCGATAACCGGATTTACTGCCAACATATCCAGAGGTCTCTTGGGTCGCTTCCCAGAGATTCACCGTTGATAGTTGACTTAAATTAATCTGGGATTAATTTAGAGAGAGAGAGAGAATTAATCTGGGATTAATTGGGGCTTCATTTAATCTGGGACTAAATGTGTTCGGTAGAGAGAGAACGTGATTAATTTGGAATTAATCGGTAAAATAAATTTAATAGTTAAATTTGATTTTTCTATTTAGTTTATTTGAATGGGCAAAAATTAATATATCGGATATATTAATATGAATTGGATTTCGTTACGAAATTAAAGTCGGACTTTAATACGAACGAACGAATTAATTTAGAATTAATTCGTAAACGATGTTCGTAATATATTTACGAGGCATCGTTATTTAATTAAATTAGATTTAATTATTTAGCAATGAAAGTTCGTTTAATCGGATTAAACGGAATCGAGCCGCGGCAAATGTTCGTAGAGATATTTGAATTTTGAATTCAAATATGTGGGGCCCATGTGTGGTAGGTGTACCAAGCACCCAACTACCTTGTTTTTGGTTTTGGAAAAACCATTTACCCACACCTACCAAGTTTAGGTGAAAAAGGTAAAAAGTTTTACCAAAAGTGAAAAACAAAATATCTCTACACTTGTAACACATCACATATTCATTAGATGATATAAAAAGAAAAACCCTAGAGAGCTTGGTCCTCTCCCTTGGCCGAAATTCACATCTTCTTTCTCTCTTGGATTTGTTTTCAAATCAACAAAAGCTAGCACTTTGGAAGTTAACAAAGGTGATAGGGAAACTACTCAAAAGCTTGGAATCATCAAAATGTTGGATCTTGGAGATCATCCTCTCAAAAATTTTAAAGCTCTATCCACTTTTGTAAGTTTATTCCACATCTTATAATGATCATATTATATGTTTTTCATGCTTATTAGATCCTTGGCATGTTCTAGGAACACCAACACATATAGTGCCCGACAGATGTACCATCTGACAGACGAGAGCGAAATAGCTTCTTTTTCAATTCATACTTCTAAGATCTAAGGTTAGATTTGTGAAGGTCCTTCAATTTCAGCATCATGTTATAAGGATTCAATCATTTATTCTGACAACGAATTTGAGGAGTCATTGTGGCAAGCATGATGGATTGAGCAGTTGAATCACTGTGAGTCTTCCAAAGCTCAAGCTCAACTGGCTGCTCAACTCCAGGCTTAGGCCGGAGAGGTCTCTCTATGACATAGAGTAACTTCTCAGCCCCTAGGAATATCTTGAGGTTCATTTCCGAATCTGGAAAATTGGAGCCATTAAAGACATTATCGTCCATGACGATGTCCCTAACACTAATTCTTCCAGCCATATTGATTGCAATAGTCCAACTATCCAATCAATGATATAGGGTACCATCAAATGTAATGATTACTATAGTCCAACTATTTAACCAACTACAAATAAAGTTGTTTGAATACCGTCCAACGATTCAAAGAAAACAACAAAATAAATATTAGTCCAACTAATACATAAATATATAATGACGAAAATAATTAAGCGTGCATTTTAGCAGGTATTATACGAAATTAAAAATTTAATACTGGCCTTCCACTATTTTTCGACGAGACTCTAACCCTCAGTTGAGTACTCGGGAAACCCAGTTTCCTAGTGGGCTAGGATCCCGTTAAATAACACACAACCTTGACTTTGGCCAACAAGCTGTATGAAACTTAACTAGTTTGGTCTCTAAGATCAATTAGATCTCATTCAATTCCTAGATCCGATCGGTGGACCTCTAAGTCCAAGATATATATCCAAAATATATTTCCTAACCTTTTCCTCTGAATCAACTAAGCCTTGGCTTTGGCTCAACAAGCTTAATGATTCTAGTTAAGCATGGCCCATTGACAGTGGGAAAGCTTCGTAATCCATGTCGATGAACAAGAAGTGACCTTGAATTTGGCCAACAAGTCACAAATGCCCAAGACATGCGATATATAACAAAGCCTTCGTGGTTCAAACAAATCCGCGATGGACAATGATCTTGACTTTGGCCAACAAATCAAAGCCAATATTGGATCTTGAGAAAGAACCACTCAATGGAAGGAAAAACGCTTAATATTAAAGTGGGGGTTTTTCGCGTAAATTGGATCGAATTTATTATCTTTGATTAGGTCTCATCATACACCCTTAAACTTGCATTCTAAAAGCATAATAAGGCGCGAATAAATTAATAATGATATGTGGATGCATATATAACACAATTTGTTCCTAGAATAAATCTCTCATTTTCCTCTCTCTCGCTAGCACTTTACATACTTCTACCCAATTACATAATACATTAAAGAAACCTCATTTACATTGAGGGGAATTGGTGAGAAGAGAAATACAAAGAGATAAGGAGGTGAAAGGCTAGACACGCAGGTCTAATTTAATAAATTCCAAATTTACAATAATTTTCAAAATTGCCCCCACCCATCTAATATCCATTCGATATAAATTTTTTTCATAAAAATACATCCAAGTATTCATACAAAGCATGCTGTCAATCAGTCTAATCCAATTAATTAATCTTTGATTAAAGACCATCCAATGTTCATACAATGATTTGATTTGCGCGAGTCCAACTCGTTTATGAATAAATACTCAAAGTACGTATTCTTTAATTATATCGAACTATAATTTTAAATCCAATTTAAATTGTATCCAATACTAATTCATATTTAATTCCAAATTAAATAATTATACTTATTTTTTGTTCCTTAAAGACTTAGATTCCGAATCCAATCTAATTGGGTCTTAAAAGCCCAATTAGCATCCAATGCCAATTTAATTAAAGTCCAATGGGCTTTCAATTAATTCTTTGGGCATGGACTTGGCTATTACGGATCCAACCCAAAATGCCAAGGCCCAATAAGGAACAACCCTTTGCCAAAAATTAATTTAGGACCATTAGGCCCAATTAAATTATTAAAGGCCCAATAATCATATTTGAACTTCATGGAAATGGTTTTAGGCCCAATTGAATCCAACCCAATTGTCCAAAACCATACTTGGCCCAACCAAGCCCATTAGCCAAAATACAATTAATTAAATTAATATATTATTCCAAATTACAAATTAATCTAATTAAAGTGCAATTACCATAATTAATTGATTAATCTAATATTTTCAAAACATCAATTAATCTAATTAATCATATTTTAATTCTCAAATTCATGTCCAACACAAAATTGAGGCAAAATCAATCCATTCAACATGCTATATCTCACGTCAATGGGCAAAATAATATCTAATTTTGATTTTAATCTAATTAAATCAACAATCAATATTCATTTCATGCCTTAAACTCATCCAATATTCTAATTTCAAAAAATCACCATGAGAACTCATAAGGTATACATTCGGCCACATCAAGGAATTTGAGGAAAAATATATCCAATTAATTTTTCACAAAATATTGATGTATAACTCTAAGTTACCATCATCCAAGTATAACCAAACAACCAATTTCGAATTTTCATACTCCAAGCATAAAATCCCCAAATAAAGTTTAGAAGCCTAGATTTTAAATCAAATTTAGGTGGCTCATGATACCATTATTAGTTAGTCCAAGACTTCCCAAGGATCCTAAGCATTGATTTCAAGTGTGAATAATCAAGTAAGTTACGGAAAATACTTACAATGAACGACTGGGAAATTTGAAACTTTCTTTGTATGTTGGAAGCTCCAAGATTTGAATATGAGTTCCAAACTCAAGGGTGAGTTTCCCTATCACCTTTTTCAACTCTATATCTGCTAGCAAGAAAGAAAATTTGAAGAAAAATTTTCCTTAGAGAGAAAGAGGCTCTCGGCCTTGAGAAGAAAAAGAGAGAGAGTGATTTCAACTTTTTACAAAAGTTGGTATATTGTTTTCAAAAAATAAAACTTGTTAAAGAAGCTTTGGTTGTGTGAAAAGTTGTAATAAATGCATCCAACTACTTCCATCACACTTGTGACGAGTTGATGTAAGTTAGTGGGTCCCAACACTTTGAATTCAAAATTCAAGTTGGCTTACACAACACACTTTAGGCTTGGGTTCGTTTAATCCGATTAAATGAATTTTCCATTGCGACGTAATTAAATCCAATTAATTAAATAATAATGCGTAGCAAAAGTATTACGAAAGTCGCTTACGAATTAATTCCAAATTAATTCGTTTGCCCGAATTAAAATCTAACTTTAATTCCGCATTGAAATCCGATTTCAATTAATATATCGAATACATTATTTAATCGATTAATTTAAAATTATTCGCGCTCTCTTTTCTATTCGAATTTTATCCCAGATAATTTTTTGCCGCTATTAATCCCAGATTAATTTTCACTCTCATAATTAATCCCAGATTAATTCAGTTCGAGTCAAATATCATCGGTAAATCATTGAGAAGCGACTTAAGAGATCCTTGGATATATTGGCAGTAATACGGTCATCGGACTATCCGAACACGTGCGTATCCCATACCACGTCTTTCTGATTTACAAGACATGGTTGGCTTCTAGCAAAACATCATGCCTACCCAATTCTCCAGAAATATTCAAAGAAGAATATATATAATCTGTATCAGGCGTTGTATACAATGTATTGCGTAATACGATCCAGTATCGGATGTCACATGCTAGGCCTAGGGCTGGAATTATGTCTGCCCAGTGCGAAGCATCTATCAAATCATTAGAAACTAGTCTCTGTAATCGGATTGTCATGACCTTGTCATACTATCCCGATAGCTGCAACATTTGAGAGTACTAGTTCTGTATCCTACGTGATCATCATCTCCATATGACTAAAGTGATACTTCCATCTTGACATCACACCCAATTCCCTATGATTCTCAGTAAACCCAGAAGAGGCGTACACAAAACCTGTTAAAGCTCCGGACGACCAAAACCAAAGCGTACTGATTGTCGCAAGTACTAGCGATGTAAGTCTCAGGTTAATACCACATACACCTACCCTGATTCGGATTCCCATAAACACATAGTCATACTACCAATGGGATTCCGAGGGTCTATCTAGAGTGAAGCTGTTCCTGGTCCAACGATTAACATAACCTCATATTACACTTGCATAAGTATCCAATACTTAAATATATGAGAACTATGCCATTAAGGTTCCATAATGCGCACAAGTGTAATACTAGTCTATTCCATATTATCGATGTCCAGTCTCAATAATAGTACGACTAGGGACATTTAATGATTAAACCATTCGTTGATTAATATTGTTTCATATCTTATTAATCGTAAACTAATCATAATGACTTTTATCATTTATATATCCAAGTAATCCAATTACAAAATGATAAAATAACAATTTCCTTTGTCATATAGTTAATTTGTACAAAAACACCATGTCTTTTACAAATAGTGATGCTATGGGTCATAATTGTCCAACAGTTATGTATCACCATCCCCCTTGCCCTAAACTATGTGTACACAGTTCTCTGTCCATCAATTCCGTAAGTTAGAGCCAATGTGGGTTTTTCCCCTTGCCTCGAAGAACATAAAAACTCATGCTTTTAAACTTTAAAATTTTCTAATCTTTCTTACATAAGAAATAATTGGTAATCAATAAGGCTAACACGCTAAAACATTTAAAACAAAATTGAATCCATAATAAGTGAATACAATTCAACGTTGAAAGAAAAAGTGTCCATTCACAGATGTGAAGTCCGATCAAGTTTCCTTCACTTCGTTGGGGAAGAACGCGACTCCTGATGAGTATCTATGTGAAAAAAACTAGGTTAGAATCAAAATTTATAAAATACGGATCGAAATCAAATTAATTTCCTTAACCTAGTTGGATTACTCCCTTATAACATCTTTTATTCTTTAAATGAAATGCAAAATAAAATTTTAGACCCTTAGTTACGTGTCACGATTTCAGAAAAAAATTTTGATTTTTACGTTTGCGTCACGATATCGGTCCATCTGCGTCACGACGAGACATTGTTAAACATACGGAAGCCTCTGCCTCATTTACGTCGTGACGAGAGCTTGGCTCGTCATGACTCGTCGTCGTTTCCAGGACCAGATTTCATTTCTTCTATACTCAACTCCATATCCCATTACATGTCAAACACAAAAACTTCAATACATCCTAATCATCAACTTACATTCACTGTTGGTTTAATTCTAGGTCCCAAGATCATAACAAGCATGAAAATCAAGTGAATACATCAACGGAGGTAGCGGAATACTCACATCGATCGGTTGAGACGAATTGATGACGAACAAAATTGATTTTCCACCTCCAAAGTGGCGCCCAAGTGACCAGTCCACTGCTCAATGTTTTCAGTTTTGTGTCAAGAATTTGAACTCTGAATCTTCGTCGAATGATTCCCGGCTCATGGGTGAGTTTCCCTATCACCTTCGCATGTCTCTCGGAGTGCTAGCTCTTCTTGATTTTGCCACAAAATCACACTCAAAGCTTCCTCAAGCGTCATGGTTTTGAAGTAAAACCAGTGAGCTCATTTGCCCTCTTGGGTGTGAATGTGAGAGAGTAAATGGGAGAGAAGAAAATGTGGTAAGGTTGTGTAAAGTGTAATAACAATTACCTTATATATTTTCCAAAATATAATAAAAGTAATTACTCTTTATTTGGCTTTCAAAAAGTCAAAGATTAAACTTTCCAACCACTTCACTATTCCACCAACTTGCATCACTCAAAGTGTCAAGTTGTCTTTTCAATCAATCAATCACACCAATCAATCAAATGTCACATCACTCAAAGTGACGTTTGATTTGACGCTTGATGTGACGAATGATTTGACGCTTGATGTGACTCACGTGCCGCACTCGAATTCGAAATGCGAATGCGTTCACAATCACACTCGGGCTCCGGTTCGCTAATTCCCAATTAGCGAATTTTCCGTTGCGTCGTAATTCACTATTCACGTCGCTAATGAATTAATTCTAAATTAATTCGTTCGCCCGAATTAAAATATAATTTTAATTCCGCGTCGAAATCCAATTTCGTTTAATATATCGAATATATTATTTTAACCGATTAATTCCAAATTAACCCTTTTCTCTCTTTAGACGATATTTTATCCCAGATAAAATATCTCCGTAATTAATCCCAGATTAATTTTCTCTCTCATCATATTAATCCCAGATTAATTATGAGTGCGAGTCATACGTCATCGGTGAATTATTGGGAAGCGACCCATGAGATCCCCGGATATGTTGGCAGTAAATACGGTCGTCGGACTATCCGAACACGTAAGTACCAAGTACTACGTTTTACCGATTTACAAGACGAGGTTGGCTTCTAGCAAAGCGCCATGCCCACCCAATTCTCCGGAAATATCCTTACAGGAATAAAGGATCTATATCAGGCGTAGTATACATCGTATTGTGCATATCGATCCAGTATCGGATAGTCACGTGCTAGGCCTGGGGCTGGAGCTGTGTCTGCCCCGTATGAAGCACATATCGGATGTCTGGTAACTAGTCTCTATAATCGGATATACATGACCTAGTCATAACATCCCAATGGTTGCGCAACACTTAAGAGCACTAATACCGTATCCTGCGTGACATCATCTCCACTATGCCTGGAGTGATACTTCCGTCTTGACATCACACCCAATACTCTACGATTCTCAATATACCCAATATTGGTGTACATAGAACCGGTTAAAGCCCTGGATGACCTTAACCAAAGTATATTGATTGTCGTAAGTATTAGCGGTGCAAGTCTCAAGTTAAGACCAAATACACCTACCCTGATTTCGGACTCCCATAGACACATAGTCATACTACCAATGGGATTCCGAGGGGGTCTATCCAAAACGAAGCTGTTTCCCGTACCATCGGTGAAACACAACCTCCTGCCACACTTGCATAAGTATCCAATACTTAAATATATGAGAACTATGCCTGTTATGCCCTCACAACGTGCACAAATGCAATACTAGTCTTTTACGCATTACCGATGTCCAATCTCGATAATACTCTGACTAGGGATATTTAATGATTAATCCTTCGTGGACTGATACTGTCTCATATCATTCTCAATCCAGGAACTAATCATAGGGACCTCCTATCACTTATATATCTAAGGTGATCTAATCACAAATGATAAGAGGGCAATCTCCTTGTCACATAGTTAATTTTTACAACAACACCATGATCTGTACAAATAGTGACGCTATGGGTCATAATTGTCCAACAATCTCCCACTTGGCCTATAGCCAGTTACTTGAGTGCCTTACACCCGAACTATGTACGGTTGGCTCAAATTGCTGAGAAAAGGTTTTGGTCAGCGGATTTACATGATTATCGTCTGACACGATTTATACGATCATCACATCGCCACGATGTATGATCCGAACGAATCAGATGAATATCAAAGTATATATCTGGATCGTTGATGAGACCATTAATTCTTTAGCCTGTGCTGACGCCTAGCTCAGCTGCTAACAGAACTATATCTAATCTAATTAGATTTATTATCGACCCAAATGGCTTCTATTGCTACCTCAGCTGCAGTAATAATCCGCATTTGTTGTTTATTCGGTAACAGTATCTTGCTTGGAAGATTTCCAGCTCACTGTTCCGTTATTCAAACTTTATAGTACCGTTGTTTTTATCGGTTCGGAAACTTGCAGCAGTGATCCTAGTCACTTCAAGTTCTCCATCTCCATATTTTAAGACAACATCCTTAGTTCTCTAAGATACTAAGTATGTTCTTAATATCAATCCAGTGACCATCACTTGGATTGACCTGATTGTGACTCCATATGCTCAAAGCGTATGAGACACCAGGTTACGTACATTTTTCAATGTACAATTTCCCAGAGAGTGTTAACAACTTAAATCTATCCCAGTAGATCTTTATTCCTAGAATAAAGGTTGTTACTTCCGAGAATTCTATGGAGAATTTCTATGAAAGCCAAGCTTTCACCGATTATTTTATGGGAATATCATTTCCAAGAAATGACATATATTATCATTATTTTATACAGGACAGCCACTGTCAGTGCGCTCCCACTAACCCTCATATATACACAAGAATTATTTCGATTTGAATTAAATCATAAACCATTATGATTACATCAAAATGACAGTTCCAATAACCTTATGCTTGCTTCAATCCAAACATGGATCGAAAAACCCGCAAACCTTGTTTGCTGGTTTAGGCACGAAAAAATCATCAGGATGTTGTAAACATCCTCCAAAAGGTTTTCGTTTAAGGAAAGCGATTTTGACCTTCAACTGACACATTTCATAAATGAAATGTACAGCTTCAGCAAGCATTATCCAAATGGATATACCTTGGCAACAGGTAAAATGTTGAACCGTAATCAACACAATGTTGATAACGATACCTTTCCGTCACAAGCCTAGCTTTGTACGTTGGTATGTTGCCATCCATGTATGTCTTCCTTGAAGACTTATACAGTACCAATAGGCACAATGCCTTACGTACATCAACTAGTATCCAAACATAGTTGTTATACATGGAATCCATTTCGGACTCATGGCACTTTGCCATAAAAGGGAGTTGATACCTTGTATCACTACCTCATACGTAGTGAGTTGGTATTTCTCAATAAGATAGACATCTTATTGAGATGAGATCAGAAACCCATACACCAGGTTGTTTTCTGATTATCTCCGATCTACGTGGCTCTTGTGTATTCGAAGATTAATGGTATAGTTTCATCATTGATGAACTATTTGTGTTCCATTAAGGACTTCATGCCTTGAACAATATTACTCCGATTTTAATCGAGTTATACCATCCTCCCACTTACCACTGTATATCGGTGTTCCTATAAGGAAGACCGCATGGTGAGCAATAATTAAAATTGTTCTCTAGTGAGATGTATAAGTACTATACTTATGGTTTTCCCTAGGATAACCTATAATTTGACACTTATCCAATTTGGGTTATAGTTTGGTATCATCCAAACATATGCCTAGCATACCCAAATTGTTAGGGATGAGAAACCCTGTTACTTTCCCGTTCATATCTAATATGTAATCTGTCAAACAGATTATTATGGAACCTTATTCTAAATAAGTTTTGCACTGTTAATGCAAATCCGATGAAGGAAATGGTAGCTCAGAGCGACTCATGATAAACCTTATCATGTCCAACAAAATTTGGTTTTTTCGTTCGGACACATCGTCAAACTGACGTGTCTCGGGAGGAGTCATCATTTGAAAGAATACCATACTCTTTCAAGTATACGTGAAACTTATTGCTTAAGCATTTTCATCATGGTCAAACCGTGATGTTATAATACTATAGCCAATCTGTTCATATTCACATCTAGCCTAGCTAGACATGTGACCACTTGTTTCACTATGAACTAGGGCTAATAGATCGGTGGCATTTACACTTTTACCAAGTAAATGGTGTTTTAGGCACTTTGCCCAATAAACTAGATTCGTCGACTTTATTTGAATAGTCAAATCAGTCCTAGTACCCACTCTTCAAAAGTGTGGATATACGAGTCTTGTTTAATAGTGTCCCATACAACTATGCCACAAATAAGTCTCTACTGATCAAATCAGTTTGAGCTATTTATTTGTCATTTTATATGTTTGAGATTTTATTCATATTCAAAATATAAATACTGTTATTCACATCTAATGTGTTTATCTCAATATCATCTTTATAAAATAAAACACTTTAGTGTTCTAGAATATAAAGGTTTATCCGCAACGGATTAAACACTGATATAAAGATAATGTTTCTAGTCAAACTAGTTACATTATAATAGTTTCCTAATTTAAGTACATACCCGAAGGGTAGTTCTTAAACTTAGGTATCTACGGTCGAAACATCGACTTTCGTCCCATTTCCGTTCGCAGATTAATCTCAGCTAGAAGTCAGTATCTTGCTCAAAGCATATTCTGAACATCAATACATATATTTTATGTACCACACTAAGTATTTTAAAATCCAATTTTAATACTAGTAATGGACATAATTCTGACAAATTTATTTAAAGTCAGAGCCTTGCCCTTTCTTTAATTCCTTCATGCCTGCCATATCCAAACGGCAGTCACTTTGGGATATGTCATTTATCTTCCCAGAAGATTATAATGATTTTGCCTTTGCCCTTTCTAATATTTCAGAAGCCTTTGGCCAAGCCTTAGGTTTCTAGAATATTGAAGTAAGGTGCACCTTGCGCTACTTACATAATTACAAAGTTTGACTTTATCTCCTTGAGATTAGTCATTAATTCTCTAAGAATTATTAATTGTAATTTTAATACTTCTTAAATCTAAACATAGATTTATGACAAGTATAATGAATTAAGCACTTTAAGTCATCATCACATAAATCTTCCAAAGATTATGCTCTACTATTTGCTTAATTCTGGGCTTAGGCATAATAGGTTATTTTATCAAATAAAGTAACTTATTAATAATTTCCAGGACCATCCTGAAATTATTCCCAATTTGAAAATTAAACCATTTAAATATATTTTTCCCTAGGATTATATTTTAAATGTCAATCTTTCAATTTAATCTTGATTCTAATAGTCCAACTATTTAATCAACGATTTCAGGTACTATTTATTATAATGATTATTATAGTCCAACTATACAATCAAATATAATTTAAATTAATTAACCTTAATTACATTGATTACTATAATCCAATTATAAAATCAACTGTAAATTGAAATTAATTAGTTCAAATATATTGATTACTATAATCCAATTATATATAACCAAATATAATACAGTCCAACTGCTTATTAAAACAACAATTTAAATATTAGTCCAACTAACATTTAATCTATATGACGAGTGATGTTTGTTTGAGCGCGTATGGTGAGTAATTGAACGAATATTGCAAATTCAATTCTTGCCTCCCACTATTTTCCGGCGAGCCTCTAACTCTCTGTCGAGTACTCGGGAAACCGTGTTTCCTAGTGGGCTAGGATCCCGTTAAAGAACACACAATCTTGACTTTGGCCAACAAATTGTATGATATTTAATTAGGTAGATCTCAAAGATCAATTGGATCTAATCCAACTCCCAGATTCGGTAGATGGACATCCAAGTCCAAAACATATATCCCATATATGCCTACATATCCAATATGTACCCTAACCTTTTTCCTCTGAATCAACTAGGCCTTGGCTTTGGCACAACAAACCTAATGATCCCAGTCAAGCACGACCCATTGACCATGGAAAGCTTCGTAATCAATGTCGATGGACAAGAAGTGGTATTGACTTTGGCCAACAAACGACAACTTGGACAAGACACTGACATGGAACAAAACTCTCGTGATTCAAACACATCTTCGACGGACAAAGGGCTTGACTTTGGCCAACAACCCAATACCAATCCCGGATCTTGAGTAAGAATCACTCAATGGAAGGAAAAACGCTTGATATAATATGAGGGTTTTTTCACATGCGAGTTGGCAACCAATTTATTATCTTTATTAAGGTCTCATCATCATACACCCTTAAACATGCATTCTAAACACATAATAAAGCGTATATGAAAATAAATAATAATGATATGCGGATGGATACTTAACACATTGATCCTAGATCAAATCTCTCCATTTCTCTCTCAAACTAGCACTTGTATTACTTCTACCCGTTACACTACACTTCTAAAGAAACCTCATTTACATTGAGGGGAATAGGTGAGAAGAGAATACAAAGAGAATAGAGGTGATAAGGCTGGACACGCATGTCCAATTTAATAAATAGAATTTATTACAACAATTTCCAAAATTTCCCCCACCCAACTAATATCCATCCGATATACATTATTCATTCATCACAACCATGTATTCACACAAGCATGTTATCAATCAATCTAATCAAATTAATTAATCTGATAATTAGTGATCATCCAATGTTCAAACAACGATTTGATTTTGCGCGAGTCAAACTCGTTTTGCGAATAAGTACTCAAAGTACGAATTCTCGAATTAAATTAAACTACATAATTAAATCCAATTTAATATGCATTTAATTCTAATTCATTATTCAATTCCAAATTAAATACTACACTTTTACTAATAAACATTTTACGACTTAAATTCTAAATTTAGTCGTAACGCGTCTCAAAGACCGATTAACTTCCAACGTCAATTCAATTCAAGTCCAATGGGCTTTCAATTAATTTCTTTAAGGCATGGGCTTCGGAAACCAAAGCCCAATCAAGGAGTAACCCCATAAGCCTAGAAATCAATTTAGGCCCAATTAAACTTTAAAGGTTCATTAAGTCGCATTTGGGCTTAACGGAAGTGGTTTTGGGCCCAATTGGATCCAAACCAATTTTCCTAAACCCAACTTTGTACAACAAAGCCCAATAAGCCCAATAACAACATAATAAGCCTAAATCCAATTTAAAGGCCTAATTCATTAAATTACACAAATCCAATTTCGCAATTTAATTACCTAAAGTGCATTACATGATTAATCACCTAAATCAATATTTTCAAAACATCAAATTAGTCCAATTAATCATGTTCTTCATTATCATCACATGTCCAACATATTAATGAAAAATCAAATCCAATTACATGCTTAAAGTGTCTCGGCCAAGATAAGGGATTTTTATCCGATTTGAATTCAATCCAATTAATTTCGCAATCGATATTAAATCCATATCCCAAATGACTTCCAACACATCCAATGAATTAAAAAAATCAAATTCCAAGACATTAAAGGGCTTTATGCATTCGGCCATGTATGGAATTTAGGGATTTTTGTTCAATTCAAAATTCAATCCAATTCAATCTTAAATTAACATTATCCATATGATTCCAACTCATCTAATGAATCAAAATCAAAAAATTCCAAGATCAAATATAAACCCTAAGATTCGGCCAACACATCAATTTAGGGGGAAAATGATTTAATCACAATTTCATGAAATTGATCCAATCAATCTTCAATTCAACATCATTTAAACATGCTCAATCAAACAATTTAACCAAATCATGCTCAAAATCAATTTACCCAATTTTAAGCCCTAAAAGTTTCATGCTTGAACCTAGGCTCTTGATGCCATTGTTGGTTTAATTCTAGGTCCCAAGATCATAACAAGCATGAAAAATCAAGTGAATACATCAACGGAGGTAGCGGAATACTCACATCGATCGGTTGAGACGAATTGATGACGAACAAAATTGATTTTCCACCTCCAAAGTGGCGCCCAAGTGACCAGTCCACTGCTCACTGTTTTAAGTTTTGTATCAAGAATTTCCCGGCTCATGAGTGAGATTCCCTATCACCTTCGCATGTCTCTCGGAGTGCTAGCTCTTCTTGATTTTGCCATAAAATCACACTCAAAGCTTCCTCAAGCCTCACGGTTTTGAAGCAAAACCAGTGAGCTTATTTGCCCTCTTGGGCGTGAATGTGAGAGAGTAAATGGGAGAGAAGAAAATGTGGTAAGTTTGTGTAAAGTGTAATAACAATTACCTTATATATTTTCCAAAATATAATAAAGGTAATTACACTTTATTTGGCTTTCAAAAAGTCAAAGATTAAACTTTCCAACCACTTCACTATTCCACCAACTTGCATCACTCAAAGTGTCAAGTTGTCTTTTCAATCAATCAATCACATCAATCAATCAAATGTCACATCACTCAAAGTGACGTTTGATTTGACGCTTGATGTGACTCGCGTGCCGCACTTGAATTCGAAATGCGAATGCGTTCGCAATCACACTCGGGCTCGGGTTCGCTAATTCCCAATTAGTGAATTGTTCGCTGCGTCGTAATTAAATGATTACGCCTAGCGAATTCACTATTCACATCGCTAACGAATTAATTCTAAATTAATTCATTCGCCCGAATTAAAATCTAATTTTAATTCCGCGTCGAAATCCAATTTCGTTCAATATATCGAATATATTATTTTAACCGATTAATTCCAAATTAACTGTTTTCTCTCTTTAGATGATATTTTATCCCAGATAAAATATCTCCGTAATTAATTCCAGATTAATTTTCTCTCTCATCATATTAATCCCAAATTAATTATGAGTGCGAGACATACTTCATCGGTGAATCATTGGGAAGCGACCCATGAGATCCCCAGATATGTTGGCAGTAAATATGGTCGTCGGACTATCCGAACACATAAGTACCAAGTACTACGTTTTACCGATTTACAAGACGAGGTTGGCTTCTACAAAAGCGCCATGCCTACCCAATTCTCCGAAAATATCCTTACAGGAATAAAGGATCTATATCAGACGTAGTATACATCGTATTATGCATATCGGTCCAGTATCGGATAGTCACGTGCTAGGCCTGTGGCTGGAGCTGTGTCTGCCCCGTACGAAGCACATATCGGATGTCTGGTAACTAGTCTCTATAATCGGATATCCATGTCCTAGTCATAATATCCCGATGGTTGCGCAACACTTAAGAGCACTAATACCGTATCTTGCGTGACATCATCTCCACTATTACTGGAGTGATACTTCCGTCTTGACATCACACCCAATACTCTACGATTCTCAATATACCCACTATCGGCGTACACAGAACCGGTTAAAGCCCTGGACGACCTCAACCAAAGTATATTGATTGTCGTAAGTATTAGCGGTGCAAGTCTCAAGTTAAGACCAAATACACCTACCCTGATGTCAGACTCCCATAGACACATAGTCATACTACCAATGGGATTCCGAGGGGGTCTATCCAGAGCGAAGCTGTTTCCCGTACCATCGGTGAAACACAACCTCCTATCGCACTTGCATAAGTATCCAATACTTAAATATAAGAGAATTATGCCCGTTATGTCCTCACAACATGCACAAATGCAATACTAGTCTTTTACGCATTACCGATGTCCAATCTCGATAATACTCTGACTAGGGATATTTAATGATTAATCCTTCGTGGACTGATGCTGTCTCATATCATTCTCAATCCAGGAACTAATCATAGGGACCTTCTATCATTTATATATCTAAGGTGATATAATCACAAATGATAAGAGAGCAATCTCCTTGTCACATAGTTAATTTGTACAACAACACCATGATCTGTACAAATAGTGACGCTATGGGTCATAATTGTCCAACATTCCCAACATCTAATTTCTACCAAAATCCCATCATGCTATCTTAGTGTTATAATTAGGGTAATTCATTAAAAATTCTCCAACATCAACTCTTTCACATAAAACCATCACAAGTGCATTAGCCTTAAGTCAACAACACACTACAATCACCAAAATATCAAAATTCAAAACACTATTGTTTGGGTCAAATAGCCCTACCTTAATTCAACTTCTTCATTCCCTAACAATGCACATTGATCTCATTTTTCTTGTTCCTTCTTTTTATTTTGTGTTGGCCTAAAAAAACAAGGAAAATTGGGTTTAATTTAATTATGTGTTCATTTTCTCTAAGTCCATCCCGAAAATTATTTACTAACCCGAAAAAAAAATCCCCTACATCCCTAGTCAAAATAAAAATATTTGGGTCGTTACATTGATGATGTCAGAATTTGGTAGATTTTAGATTATCAACATCATAAGAGCACTATGATTATATGTCACTTCTAGCTGTGACGATTGATGTATTTTTTGGTATAAAAGTTTGTGTCGTTGTAGGAGCACATATAAATGGTTATGTATGCTATGTTGTTAGCCATGCAAAGTTGTATGTGTATATATGGATGTACGTATGTAAACTTTGATGTTGATAGCGTTTACGGACATGATATGAAATGACATGATGTAAAATGTGTTAGTTCCGTTTAAAATTATAGACGAAATAGATATTACGAATATTATGTTTTCTGTCTTGATAATGTATCTGATTACTATAAAGAACCCGTGCTATGATGAATATGATTAACTATATAAAATTCATGTTTGCCTTTTAGTTTATGTTAATGGATGAGTTTGAAACGGTTTGAGAACGTTCCTATGAATGAATATGAAATGAAATGACAAGTTTGATTTGATTTTGTTATGAAACTTGATTCGATCTATTTTGCTTTGAAATAGCATGGTTTGTATAGAAGTATGAAATATGTAGCTTTTAAAAATATATAACGTGAGGTGACTTCTGAATACTGATAAGATTATCATACACGTGTAATTCAGTTTCAAGTGATTGGACAAAAAGATGGAGAAATTTTGAGGCTGAAATTTTTATAAGGAGGGGAGAATGTTGTTGGGATATATGTCTTAGAGCTTCATGTGATGTAAATAGTTTTATATGTTTTGAAATAAAATAATGCATTATTCATTTATCAAAGTTTTTGCTTAAATTTCGCATATTGTTAATTATTTGGGTTACCGTAGATTACTTATGTACCTTCAGACTTGGTGTATTGGTGTCATACACGAGAGGATTTAAGTATGAAGTTAGTAATTTAAAATAGTCCATAAAAGTAAATATAATAGATACTGTGTTTGTGGTTTATCTATAGCTGCGGTCCATTCTATATTAGTATGGCGACCTTGATCCGGGATCGTCCGTGTGGAGACATGAGAATGAAGGCACCTTGTATGATATGATCAAATAATACTGGACCCAAATAGAAATAACTTTCTTATAATATTCGTTAAATAAAGAAATTCATTTCCATCTACTAGATGGTCATATATAGATTGATCTTAATCCTAAGTGTACTATGAACTCCTACATGGCAGGCTATGTCATTTGATTTACAAAGGTGAGGTTGGTGTAGCAGTCTCGACCAATAGCTACGTACTTTGGGGGGCATGGTCTGGTGTGTAGCTGGGGACATTTTACATAAATATAGAGTTCACTCCTTCTTGCGAGAAGTAGAGGAGTATATTCCTTAAGGGTTGATTCGGTACTTTAATGGTAAGAGCACTTTAGTCTTTCTATTATGAATAGAAAGATTAAAATTCATAATGGTTATGAATAAATCATTCATTAGAGAATCAATGGTACTTAATGTAAAAATAATTAAAGGGGTATAACATACATTATGACCCGGCTCTAATTACGAGATACTTGTGAAGGGTTAATCCGTATGTAGTGACTATATCGATGGACACCGATTTGGTTCGGCTTAATATATTATCTACAATAAAGAGAGTGTGACTTCAGGTTTTTAGTGGAATAACCTAATGAGCGTAAAATATATCATTATAAACCGCCCCTTTTACTTAATATTTTGTATAGTTTCTCGAGTTTAATGAACGTTTTGATGTGTTTTAGTTTTTTTTGCAGATAAAATAAAATCTGGACTTAATGGAATCAATCAGGACAAAATGTGGAAACTGGACTTGACATTTTGATTTTGGAGATTGGAAACTTGAAATGACATTCTAACGAAGTGCAATTTCGAAAATTCCAACTTTGCGCAATTGTCGTATTTTGGCCATAACTTTTTACTCCAATATTGGATTGAGTTAATTCAAGTTCCAGATTAACGAAGCCTCAAAGATCTACAAGTTGAAGTTCATAATAATTTCAAATTCTGAAGTTTCCATGACCGAAATTAATAAAATATTTGGAAGTGTGTTACGTGTAATTATTTAAGTCATTTTCAAAATTAAAAAAATTATAAAATAAAAAATAAAAATTGTCAAACTTCCACCAAACATACTTTCATGTTTGGTGGAGGATTTGGTGCCATGTTTGGTGGAGCAATTGGAGGAGAAATTGGTGGAAGCTTTTAGATTTACCTAATACCAAGCTAACCTTTGTAAATTTTTCATGCTTTATTTGGAGGAATTTCTTCATGAAACCCTAAAGGAAAGTGTCTTGTATTTTTATTTAAGTTTTCCTGTATTTTATTTTTAATTAATTAATAAAATTTTGTGTGTTTTCATTTACAACATGAGCAGGTAATCTCATTCTGATGGGGCGAAAAGGTGAGATTTTTAATATAATAAATCATATTAATCTCATTTATTTTAATTTAAAATTTGGATTAATTAATTACCGCCTATATGGCCAGTTTAGGTGACAACCTTATTTACCGCCTATATGGTCGATTTTATATTTCACACTTTGTTTCCGCCTATATGGTCGGTTTAGGTAATAACCTTGTTACCGCCTATATGGTTGGTTGGATTTAATTGAGACAAATGGAATTACCGCCTTTATGGTTTGGTTAAATATAATTAATTAATCGGTAGACATTGACAATAAGGGAGATTTCTAATTTTGAAATATTAAAAATAGATCCTCTAACCCCAATATTTTCTTCATTATTGTAATTTTACTTTTATTTATCTCAAAGTTATTTTTATGATGTTTTGTTTATTTAAGTGTTTAGCAATCCAAAGTATGTTTTGTAACTAAACATATTATCCAGGGGTGTGATGAATTCCAATATCATCGGTTTATAAGGGGTTATTTCATGTCTTAGGTAAAAGACATATACCTGTCGGGCGGGGGTAGCCACAATTGGAACTTAATCTTAATGAATTAAGGTAACTTGATTAACATAGACATATGATTAATTAGGTTACACTGGGTATTTGCATCTGACTATCGACAGAGGATTTTGCATAATTCCATTTTCCAAGTTAATTGACCAATATATTGCACAAACATGAGATAACCACTTCATCTTTAAAAGATATTGGAAGGATTCACAACCCTAAATAGTTTAATAATATTGAACTTTCCTTTAATTTACATCCGTACTATTTTATTTACTTGTTTTAGTTTAAAATCACCATCCAATCAACAACTGGTTTATTAGATACTCATAAACATTTGGTTTTATAAATTAATAGCTTAGGTATTAAGTCCTCATGGGATCGATACTTTTTATATTACTTGAGCGATACGTGCACTTGCGTTATACTGGTGTGATCACGCCGATCAAATTTTTGGCATCATTGATGGGAACTTATTTATCTTTCATTGTTAATTTTGAGGTTCGATCCATTTACCTGTATCTAATTTGTTTTTATTTATTATTTTTGTTTTCTTGTGTTTCAGGTTCTCAATCACTACATGAGAAGAACCAGAAGCTTTGAAATCCGACCGTTTGACCCAGAATTAAAAGAACCATCATACAATTGAGAAGGGAAAGGCGAAAAGGCCAAGAAGCACTAATCAACATGGAACCTGAACCTTTTGAAGTTGCACCACCAATTCCCATTTGAGACATAACTATTCTGGTGGTTGACGGCTTCATTTCTTGTATTGTACTTTCTTCCTTACCAACAAATGCGTGTGAGATTGAAACATTCATTCAGATGATACAACAGTCAGTTCGGTTTGAGGGGAATGATACTGAAGATCCTAATACCCGCATCAGTAACATCCTAGAAGTTTGCTTCATATTCAATTATATTGAGAAGCAAAAGAAGCAATGACACTGCATGTTTTCCTATATTCCTTGAAAGACAGAGCTAAGGCTTGGCTACATTCACTTCTAGCAGGTTTCATCACAAGTTGGAACACTCTAGCCATTAAATTCCTCGCAAAATACTTTCCACCAGCCAGAACTGCAAAGTTGAGGATTGACATCACATTCTTTGTACAACTTGACTCAGAATTCCTCTGTGAAGCTTGAGAAAGATACAAGGATTTGCTCAGAAAATATCCTCACTATGATATTGCAAAGTGGCTACAAGTCCCAACTTTCTATAATGGACTTTCTAGACGAATGAGAACCACAATTGATGCTGCTGCTGAAGGAGCTTTGATGGCAAAAGTAGAAAATAAGGCTTGGGACCTAATTGAAGAAATGGCCAACAATAATTCTTTGTGGCCAACAGAAAGAAGCATGATCCAATGAATCATAGGAATTTATGAAGTTGGAGCCAACACAACAATGAATGCCAAGCTGGATCTGATTTGCAAAAATCTGGAAACTCTTAACATGAAGGCTAATGCTGGATCCACAAGTTCACTATATAGAGGAGCACTAAAGTCAAAATCTTACAACCAACATGATGAGATGGTGAACTATATCAATAATTTCAACAAACAGGGGAACAATCTATATTTTAATACCAACACTTTGCATTCATTCACAAAATTGTTGTGAGAAAAATTTGAGAGAAAAGAGAGAAGAACTTCAAATATTCACAAGTTTTGTGAGAGTATTTGAAATTCCAAAAGGCCAAACACCATTGTGACATCATAAATCTCTAAATAGTTTAGAGGTTTAATCTTTGTGAGTGAAGCCCACACTTCGGTTTGTTGGTTTCGAGTCATTGTTCGGAAGATTGAGTGGTTGATCTAAGTGTTGGACACTAAAAGATTGATCTAGGCTAATACAACAAAGGGAGAAGGCAAAGAAAATTTTGAAGATCCATACCGGACCCGGTGCCACCACAAGCAACTTCCGCCACGCTAAGGAAAGTAGTTTCCTACAATTGGTATCAGAGCTTAAGGTTGAAAAGTTTTTTTAACCCTTTCTCTTTTTAAGTTTAAGTTTTAATAATTTATATTAGATATAAATTATTAATATGCATGTTGTGATGAGTAGGCACAATTAGATTCATGAGATGAATGATTTTTAATGTTCATGTGATGAATGTTTACGTTGACTCATGTGATGAATGTATTGTGTTGATCGTTAATTTTTCCGGCTCTTATTTTTAGTATTGGAAATGTAAGACCATAAGTCCATTTTGGAACTCAATTTGTAACTTGGTGGAGCCGATGCCACAAATAACTCATTACGAACCTATTCCGCGAAGAACTCTATAACATACCAAGGAGCAAGATTTGAAGACCAAGGGATGCCTTGGATTTATTGTACTAATTAGATTAGTATTGTTTTAAAAAAAATAAGAGCCCGGTTAACGCAATTTTTGTATGTATGTGAAACTTCATTCCGTTACGAGTCCGTAGAAAAAAACGGGGACCAAAACGGACTCCGGAAGCTCCCGAACGGAGTAAATAAAGTTTTAGTGTTTTAACACCAGACCGATTTCGTTCAAACGCCAGTAAAACGAAACTCAAACGTTTTGCTACTGCCTGGAAAACGTTCGTACGCCCAGAGAACGCTATGCGAACGTTTTCAGCCCAGACCTGGGCATAAATATGTTTTAAATTGTTTATTAACATGCCATATAGCCTAGGGTGCCTACTCTTGCATTTTCACATGCCATAACATGTAGACATGCATGATATTCAAGTTATAAAATATGATTTTATGTAAATTTAAAAGTTAAAATTAGAATATAAGATGCATGTAAATGAATTAATAAGATTAATTAGTTTAAAGGTTTGAAAATTACGAATTCAAGTTTAAGAACAAATGGACATTATGAGTACATTATTTTCCTTGGTATATCGGATGGAAACCCGGATATAAATTCCATAGCCGCTTCCGAATGGATGGTAATTTGGTTTGCACTCGGGATACAATTCCACGTACCTTTGGAGTAAATAACGTACTTTTATCTATTAAATGGTTTAATGACATATAGTCCATTAGTTGAATTCTAAATTTTTAAAACCTATAAGTGAACTAATATTTTAATTGTTAAAATTAATTAGATCACTTAAGAAACTTGATTAAATTAGTTTAATTAAGTTAATGATTAGTAGAGACTAATAAGTATTAGTGAATAAAATTTTAAGTGTTAAAATTGGTTAGATCACTAATAATCCACTAGTATTAATTAAGATATGTTTTAGCCGAGCATAATCTTAGTACATTAGAAACTAGTGAGATAGAAACCTTAAACTTCAAAATAGTGAGTGGGAGAGGGATATACCACAATATATCCCGCGATCTCCATTGTTATCCAGAAATGTGAGATTCAATAGGCGCCTCGAGACGGCTTTGCTTTCGTCCCCATACGGATGGTGTCCTTATTTGGTCAATATCAAGTTTGGATTCCGAAGGGATAGGGACTCTAGATGTATTTGGTGATTTGACCTACCCTACGGCGGCACTTCACTATTTAAGTCCAAGGGTTCCGAAATAATGGGTCACACTCACAAAGGAATGGTTAAGTAGTTAATCAAAGCTTCCTTGATCAAAATAACGGTAGTTGTTAATATAGGAATAAGAGTTATTTAAGATATATTATTCAATTGAGAATGTCTCAATCTATCATGCGAATACTTGACCTACCGTACGGCGACACTTATTTGTGGGATGATAGATAATCGTGGCATAGTAATTCTTTTA
>SKCR01044586.1:0-93918 GCA_019454045.1 Zanthoxylum bungeanum | reverse complement strand
TTTAAAATTCCAATTCGACCTAAAATCTTATTAGGGTTTTATAATCTCATTAAACCACTAAATTAAGATCCAATGGCTAAGATTAAATTTTATTTTATCCCACATCAGATTCTTAATTAATTTTGTTGTCTTTGGAGCACCTATATAAACCCAATGAATTCTTTAAAAAATTTTCACCAAACCTTTCATATCTTGGATTTATATAAGTGAGAAACTCTAAAGTTTAAGAGTAAGACACTGATTTTGAGGATCCTTAAGTCTAATTGACTTGAGGAACCTCGAGTTAAGAGTTTTGAGGTATTTGCCTAGGCTAGCACCAAGGGCAAAATACTCGTGCACTCAAGGCGTAGTCTAGCCGTTGAGTTTTGGCTTTGGTGTGTGCATCTTTGGAGGCCACACACTTGGGTGGCTCTTTGGAACGTGGAAAAAACTTGCTGAGTTCGAGAAAAGCTTGTATATGGAGGGAGTACTGGAGGAGTCTTCGGTTCAAGTAAGTCTTTTTCTTTCTTTATTTTATTAGAGTTCTTATGATAGTTAGCATGTTTAGGTTTATGTTTTTGCATGTTTTATGAGTTTTTATGCTTGAATATATAGTAACATGCCTAGGCTCGTAGAATAATCAAAACAAATGGGTCTTGGGCAAAGGGATAGCGACATCATAATTTGAATTTATTAATTTTCCGCTGCGCACTCGCGGCCGCTTCCCAAACAATTTGACATGACATTTGGATTTTGGAGGCCAAAATCTTGAAAGGGCGTTCTAACAATGTACAAATTCAGAAATTCCAACCATGCACAATTTTTGTATTTTGGCCATAACATTTTACTCTGATGTTGGATTAAAGTGATTCCAGTTCCATATGAAAGAAGATTCAAAGATTTACAACTTTGCTGCTGATAAAAATTCTCTAATTCTGAAGTTTTCAATATATATATATATATTGGTGGAGGGTCACATCCGCCTTTCGGTGGATACCCCTCCACCTTGACAATTGCAATGCAATTGTCAATAGGTGCTGAACACCTCTTGTTATAAATAGAGGTGCTCAACTCCTTATTTCCTCAGAAATCCTTCATGTTTTCTCTCTGAAATTCTGTGAAGGGATCCAGCTCTTGTGTGTTATAATTTTTTAAAAAGTTTTCTTGTAATTTCTTTTTCTTGCAGTAATAAAATTATATTTGTTTTTATTCAAATTATGAGTAGCAAATTTATTTATACCGGGGAAAAAGGTGAAACTTTTAAAATGAAAATATAGATTAATCTCACTTATATTATAATATATAAATTGTAATCTAATGATTAATATTTAATTTAATTCTGGATTAATTATTGATAAATTTTGTTACCGCCTATATGGCTGGTTTTATTTATTTAGCATAATTGAGTACCTAATGGCACTTATTATAGACAAAAGTTATCATCGTCTTATGGCTGGTTTTATTTGTTTTGACAGAATTAATTCCTGAAATAAATTTTTAATTGGGTAATAATGATAATTTACATATTATAAAAAGTGATATTCTAAATTTGAAATATTAAAAGTGCATCCCCTTACCCCAACATTTTATTTTATTGTTGTAGTTTAAATTAAAATTTTCAATCACTTCAAACAATCCACCCTTTTATTTTTCACTCAAATTATTATTTTATTTTATTAAATTTATTCCTTGGAGATCAATCCCGGACTTACCGGGTTATTTTATTACTTCGAGACTTTTATATTTGGGAGTAAAGAACAACTTTTGCAGCGTGTGAACTAACACTTATATGTCATAATTCAACATTATTTAATTCAGATCGTCTACTTATATTTTCCTCTACATTAAAGACATCTGTTTTCAAAACATAATGACCGTTAGATAAAGAACATTCACATATCAAATTTTTGTCTTTATCATATAAACATAAAGTTACATCCTTAATTTTTATTTTATATCCCTCTTTATCTAATATTGGTAGTGATATTATTTATCTGATAAGTGGGTGTACATAATAACAGTCAACTAAATCTAATTTACATCAATTTGGGAGATTTTGAACAACTGTTCCTATGACCTTGACATCCAATGTCTTCCCATTACCAACTTTAAGCTGGATCTCCCCTAGATTCAGCCTTTTTTAACCCTCATGACATGCATGAAGTTGCAAATATGAGTGGGACTTGCCGATGTCCAACACTCATCCACTATTTGCATCTAAGGCTAATGAGATGTCAATAATAGGAAAAATACAAAGCATACATGAGGGTCATTCTTTTCCTTTTAGCTCTGGACAATCCTTCTTCTAGTGTCCATACTTCTTGCTATGTACACATTGATCACAAGCTACATGCGGTCTTACAGCTTTGCGCTTCTTGGAGTTCTTTTTTGATATCTTATTCTTTCCCATTTTGATTTTCTTTGACTTCCCACAAGTCTTTGAAGAGCTAGCTCCACCATGTAGGTACAAAATATGATTGTCTTTCTTCAAATCATGTTCCACCGTGCGTAACATATTATGAAGTTCTTCATAACTGGCTTGCATCGAATGCATGTGGAAGTTTAACACAAAGCCAGCATAAATTTCAGGCAAAGAAGACAGAATCAAATTACGGCCTAGTCGTTCATCAATCACAATGCCCCATCGTTCCAGATATCGCATTTGGTCGATCATGTTCAAAACATGAATGCTGACAGATCCTTCATCCTTGAGTTCAGCACGGAACAATTCCTTAGACCTCTGATATATTTCGATTTCTTGATTTGCCTCGAACAACTCCTTGAGTGTTCGCATAATGCTCCAAGCATCTGGTACTTCTATGTACTGTATGAGCAAATCTGGAGCCATCGATCCTAATGTTGGGATTTATGTCCTAGAGCTTCATGTATTATAAACGAGATTTATTATTGTAATAATAATAAATGCATTATTCATTTATCAAAGTTGTTTGATTTAAATCACATGTTGTACAATTGTCTTGTTTACCTTGATTACTCTTGTACCTTCAGACTTAGTGTATGTTTGATGCACAAAAGGATTTAAGTCTGAAGTCAGTAATCTAAATAATCCATAGAGAGCAAACAAGGAGGGTACTTTGTTTGTGGTTTATCTATAGCTGCGGTCTATTCTATACTTGTATGACGACCTTGATCCGGGATCGTTCATGAAGTGACATGGGAATGAATGCACCTTATATGATGAGATCATATAAGACTGGATTCATATAAAATGAATATCTCTTATATCCGTTAACCGAAGAAATTAATTTTATCTACTAGATGGTCATATATGGATTCAATCTTAATCCTGAGTGTACTACGAACTCCTGCATGGAAGGCTATGTCATTTGATTTACTAAGGTGAGGTTGGTGTTGAATTCCCGGCCAATAACTACGTATTTTAGGGATATGGTTTGGTGTGTAACTGAGAACGTATTACATAGATATGGAATTCACAACTTCTTACGAGAAGTAGAAAAATATCTCTTTTAAGAGTTGATTCGAGACTTGAACAATTTGAGCGCTCAACTCTTCTATTGCGAATAGAAAGTTTAATATTCATAATTGTTATGAATTAATTATTCATTTTAGAATCAATGGTGCTTAAGAGACAAAATATTTACAGGGGTATAACAGACTTATGACCCGACTCTATTTATGAGATATTTGTGAAGGGCTATATCCATTATGTAATGACTATATCAATGGACACAAAAAATGTTCAGCTTATTTTTTCCATCTACGATAACGAGAGTTCAACTTCTAGTTTTTAGTGGAATAACACGATGTTAATAATTCGTAATAATTTATTAAAGAGTTTAATTAATATTTCAGGATTATTGGAGCTCGAAACCGTAGGTCCATTTGGTCCCCGTGCTAGCTCGATTAACTGTAGAAAACCTAATATAATTAGATTGTCTAATAATATGCTCACATTATATTTATATATTATTGATAAGATTAATAATATATTTTTTGTCACAAATGAAAACATGTTAAATTAGTTTAACTTAATGTTTTCTAGAATTTTTTGATTATGAGATAATCAAATCATGATTAAGATAATCAAGTTAGTAATAATTATGAGATAATTATTACATCATAAATAAGCTTATGACACCAATATTAAGATAATGAATTTTAAATTGGCTTGGAGAGAAAACCCAATGGCTTGCCATGCTCTCCAATAATTTATATCTGTAACATCCCCGATCTGGAGATGTTACCGGCAGGAAATAGGCCATACTATTCCCTGAGCCTCTGACATACTAACTGAATACTTTGCTACTATCTTATCTCAATTATAACTTGAACATGGGACCATTTCCCAAACTTGTTAACATAAAATACAAACTCACATAAACTTAACGTTACATACATTTCGACTTTACGCTTTAGTATTGAAACACAACTTTACTTATACAATTTTCTGAGAATAAACTTTGATTGACTTGACTGAACTTATACTCTGACTGATGGACTCAGACCCACTAGTGATTGCCATCAGTATCCGTCCTCTCGAGCTCGTCCTCCTGGAATACCTGCAAAACAAACATTGGGAGTGAGGGGGTTAAATCGTTGTACGATCTAAATGAGTGGACTATAAAACTGAAATATTCAAATCAAAACATTAGGTTTTAAAACTAAAGTTTCAGAAATCTCTTCATATGAAATCTATTTTCTGAAAACTTCATCTGAAAACTCTTTAATAAAACTGGACTTTCTGAAACTGCTTCTAAAACTCTTGTTTTCGAAAACTATTACTAAAATTTGATTTCTGAAAACTGTGTTTTGAAAGTCTGAAAAATGTGAGCTGCTCTGAATCTGAAAAACCTTGACGTATGAGGGCGTTACATATTGCTATCCCCTCATACGCCTAACTGTAGCCAGCAGTGCAAATATATGACTTTGGGGTGTTACATATCGCCGTCCCCCAAGCCACAAACTAGAACTGGGATGCGGATCTATGCTACCACCCAAGCTCTGAAACTAGAGTATAATGGCATTAAGTATCGCCGTCCCCCTAGCCCTGCTCTAAGATCTGAGAGTGTTACATATTGCCGTCCCTTCAGTCCTCTACATATGCACATGTCTTCTGTCCGTCAATTTCATCTCTGTATAAGTTACATACTGGGGTGGGTTTTTCCCCATGCCCCGAAAAAACATAAAAATATGTTTTAAATCTCAAAATTATATCAAACATTTTATGAAAATATTTCATTTCTAAATCACTATTATTTGAAAACAACTGTAAATAAATTATGGCTAACGCCCTATGTGCTGAAAAAGTAAGTCTCGATTTATAAGGAATAAATAAATCAATAAACAAAATATACTTGAAGAAAGAGGTGTCCTCATTGTTTAGGAATCTGGCTGGAGCTATTCCGCTTCGTCGAAAGGGATTGCAACTCATGCAATGGTCTGTAAATGGTAATTTGGTTAGATTACAAATCACGAGGTGAGTTTTGAAACTAAGTTAAACTTTCTCAATTTAGGTATGTACTATCTTTACTTAATGATATTTTCATCTCGCGTCGCGACGCAAGATGTTGCGCGCGTCGCGACACAACCAATCCAGAATCAGCCCTGATTTTTCTACTACGCGTCGCGACGCGAAACCCTCTTTGCATCGCGACGCGAACTTGATTCCCAGGTTTCTGCCTTTCTTCCCAAAGTCTATCTTACCCTCCCAAATACATCCTTAATACTTCCACATCAATTTTTATCACACAAACCATTTCATTAACCCTCAAATACACATGATCTACATCCAATTATCATCCTCAACAACTCACTAAACCTCAAAATCATTAATTTTATCCAAACTTTAAATCCTCCAAATTTGGGTATTTGGCTTAAGGATCACTTTTCCTATATTTTTTTCATTAAAATGCATCCACTATCATACCCTCATCTTTATTCTACCATTATGCTTTCAAAATTAAATATTTCAAGATTTGGGTAAAATTGGTTTTACCTATTTTCTCTTTGATTTTCTTCATTCTCTAAGCCCTCCATTGTTGCTAAGCTTGCTTGCTTCCCTTTCTTTCTTTCTTTCTTTTTTTCTTTCTTTCTTCTTCTTCTTCTGAAGTTTGGAGAAAAATTGAGATTTTTGCATTTGGGTCCGAAATTATTATTCATTAGGATTGTGACTTGCGGTTTTGACTAGCTTCGGGTCTGAATTCGGGAAAATGTTCAACACGAAAGTTGTAGGTCTCGATCTCAAATTTCCGACGATATAAAAGTCGGAGTTCAAATGAAAACATTACGCCCCAAAAACTACGGGCTGTCCAAAAGGGAATACTATACAGTCTCGTCCCGGGACTTCGAGAAATTTACCGATTGTCCCCAAAGTCATACCATAAGTATATTTGAGTCTCAATATAATTTATTTTATGTGCCTTCATCCCGTATAAAATAGTACCACTGTATGCAGTAGTAAAAACTACCGGTCGTTACAATATCTAAAATTAGGTTTGACTTAATTGCTTTTACTTGTCCATTTCACATGTCTTTGGATGACACTCCACTCATTTTTGTTTGCCATTACCATTCAATGGCATGTGAAGGATTTGTGATAAGAATAATTGATTTTTGGAAGGGAATATAATCTCTATCATCTCCACTCAATGGTTGAGTAATTTTGAGAGAGAATTCAAACATTCCCACAAGTATGAGAGAGGTAGAGAAAAATATTAAATCCATAATTTTTCTTAAGTGTTGAGGAAATTTTGATTTTCTTAAGTGGTGAGAATAGAAAGAAAATAAGAGTGAGTTAGATATTAATCTTCTTCATTCAATATTTCTTAAAACCAAAAACTTTGTGACAAAATCATTTCTCTAAATAGTTTAAAGTTTGATTTTATACTTCTCTAAAAAGTTTAGAGTTGATGTTTGTGAGTGATGCCCACACTTCAGTTTATTGGTTTCGAGTCATAGTTCGGAAGATCGGGTGGTTGATCTAAGTGTTGTACATCAAAGGAAACTCATCTACATCAAAGGAGTAAAAACACTTAATTATCTTAATTGATAATTATAATATCGAATATTATCTTTTATCAAAATTAATCGGCTACCCAAGTGTTCAATGCGTACACTTCATATTGAGACTCTTTAAGTTCAGACACGTTTATCATATAAGCCTAGCTAATATGTACGCAATTCGACCACCTCCGAATTCGCGAAGAACACGAATGACCTTTCTGAATTATACAAGTCGAGTTCATCACATATGTTTATCAATCACATCGCCGTAGGCTATCTGAGTTGTGCTTAGGAAACATAGAATACACCGTCAAGTTTCCGAGGCGCACATCTCATGTCGACATGTCCATGATTCTTTACAAGTGATGCGATCCACCTTAGGTTAAAGACTTTGGCCAAAGTCTTTAAGAATTGTGACTTACTCACATGGATACCTAAGCCTCTTATGGTACACATACGGGCCGACAAATCCTACCTTGATACGCACTTGATTAATGAGTGCATCGGTCCACACCCAACAAACATATAGAGGACAGACCCTGAAAGGTTTCTGACATAAATGGCATCAAAGTGTGGAAGATCTCACATAAAATCAATGTTATCATATAGTCAAAGGATCATATACGCTACTCGACTCGAAGAGATTCCTATTGAAGGTGGTGTGTACTTCCAATTATTAGGAATCACATGTGAGTCATTCAGTATTCGGTCCAACCAATACCCACACGTCTATACGAGATTTCAAAGCTCATGGTACATTGGGTTAAACCATCGGAACTCCAATTCCAATATATGACATGTGCTAGTCTTATAGGTTATAGGAATTCGACCGTATTCTAAAACCAATGACTAGGAATATATATATTTTAAGAATAGTTTATAATATTAATATTTATCCCAATGTTGGACCACCTAGTGTCTAGTATTACTACATAATTATTGTAAGATCGATGTCATTCTTAGCATATATATACATCAATCTATCTAATATGCATAATGACATTACCATTAATAAGGTATGAAATGAAAGTATAGTTATTATATTAATAAAAAATAAAATGTACAATACATTATTCGGATTGGTGCTCCAAGCACCAACTCCAACACCCGATGCTAGTAAAAGCATTCTATTTTCTCCTGTAGACGTAGGTTGGAACCACTCTTTACCGAACTATATAAATCATTGTTTTTATGATAATTATTTTGTTAAGTTTATGTGATTCTCACTAACCAAATAAATTAATAGTTATAAGAGGTTTGTTTGGGGGGCGAGTTTCCTATACTACACTTGGAATAAAAAACAGTTGTCAACAACTTCCATGTTCAAAAGCATACTGTTCTCTAATGCAGAAACAACAACATATTAATGAACTTTGGTTTTATTAAAATTAATTGGTCTAATTCAACCTAAAAGATAGTTTGAGAGTTAAGGGTTATCCAATATTTATATTTTGAGTTATTTCATGTCTCAACCGAATTGAGATATTTTCCTTCATATTCCTCCTCACATATAGGCTGGTCTTTTATGGTGTCATGTGAATAGGCAGTGTGGGTCCAACTATCTAGTCGATTTACATATAAGAGAAAGTGTCGAGGAAAATATCACAATCGACTGAAGTTATATTGGTTTATGAATAAAAACAAGTCTCAAACTCTTAAGCCATTGATTTCAACAACTTTGATTTCTAACTTACTTTCCATAACTAGAATGGATTTTAAGTATCCTTTGATATTAATGTGGAATTATTTTCTATATAAGCTTTAACCAACTCAAGACTTATTTAGGGTATCCCTGGTCGCTGTTCTGGAACCAACCATAAAAGTATGATTCTGATCCCGGTTCCAAATCATATTTTGTCAGTTTCGAATCGGAACTGGAACCGAAAGCAGAACCATAAAATTATTTAATAAAATTAAAAAATTGATTTAAATTAATTTTAATTTGGAAAAAAATAAATTAAAAGGGTTTGGATTTAATTTTTTTAAAAGAAAATTGAGTTGCCTATATATCGTCTGAGGTCTGAAGGAATTAAGGCCTATGTATTTCTCTAACCTTTTGTTGAATTTAGTAATCCCTTTACAGATTTACCTTAATCATCGCTGCTATTGCCGGATGTCATCGTTCCTTCAATTACTAAATCATATAAATCCTCAATTGTTTATTGTTGTATCTCTTGTTGTCGTAATTTCGCTCTAGTCTAAGCGGGCTTGAGCTTCTAATGAATCAAGGCTCATGATAAACTGCATTTCATCTAGTGTACTACCTAACGCACTAAAAGTTGTTTAGCGATTACTGCAAGAGTTGGAAATGTATTTGTGTGTCTACTCCACCACTCAATGACTGCAAATTGTTTACCTGTGGAACTATCACCAAACTCAAAAATTATTGTAAGATATTGTAACACATCACTAAAGGCAGGATGCTACCGGCAGGAGACAGGATTAACCAATCTCCATAAGCCTCCAAATTTATAAAAAAAAATTGGGCATAATTTATCCTAAAATTGGACAACCTAGATCAAAGTCCAGCATCAAACGAAACCTGAAAAGAACATCACATATCAAAAGGACCTCAGGTCCACATAAAACCCATCTAAATCAACACCTAAGGGCTCCGTGCCCATATCATCTATCAACACTGAAGGGCTCTGTGCCCACAACATCATAAGCAATCAAAATATTTACTTAATATATACAAACAGCATGCTCAGCAGGAAAATAATTTAATATCCATAAATCCTAAACCTCTAATAGATTTCCAATGACACTTGCGAGGGTGACTGCTATTTGGGTGATCTGCGTCTCGAGCATGACTTCCAAATTCTCTATATTACGAACATGTTATAATCATTAAGAGTAAAATGCATCATATATATTCATTTAACCCGAATTTCATATGATCTATATTTATATTATTGAAATTATTTTTGATATATTTTCAATGATTTCTCTTTGTTTTAGCTGACTTGATACTTTATATATATATATATTGCACCTCACCTTCATCAGGCTCGCGCCTAGGCCCTAAAATCATTTGCGTTTTAGTGCGCCTTGCACCTTTAACAACACTATCACCGACTTAATATTTGGTTCACAGCAAAAACAAGCATGTTTGTTTTACTAAATGCAACACAAATAAGCTTTGCAATTACCTGACAACCCCAACACAACTTTGCACCAACTATTAGATTCCAATCTTAACTTTTGAAACCGCGAAGAGGCACTAAACTTGTTGCTTTTATCTTCTATGGCAGGCTATAAGTAGAACTAAATAGCATTAAAATTTTCCCTATATGCACACAGACAGCAACTTATTCAACTTTATGTTTGATGCAAGTTGATATTGAAGATACTTTGTGTTAAATCCATATTTAAATAATTTGACTCCATTAATATTGTCCTTCCTCTATAGATTATAATTTTACTTTTTATAGAAATATGTACTTGATAATGCCTTCAGTGAGAATGTAATCATTCATGAAGATTATCATATATGTATACTTTTGTGCGTGGATTCATATGACCATTGCCATTCCTCTTAGAGAGGTCAGGAGTACATAGGTAAGTAAAAATAGTATTGGTAAATGAATATAAAGTAATCACTTTTACTATAAGAAGAGATGGATTTTGATTAACCAATTATAATCGAATGAAGTCACCAAGAAGTATCACAAGGCACAACAATTAATTTGCTGTAATTATACTGCCACTAGAGATCAAGCTAAAAGTACCCATCACATGGCAAGCAAGAGAAATAATGCCTAGCAGAAGAATTCACAATGCCAAATGAAGACCCCAGCTAGTGGAGTTCATACTTCATAGGGACCAGGAGACACTTGGACATAAATCTAAACATTGAAAAAATCGGCACTTGAGTAGCACATAAAATTCTTAATAACCCGGGCAAAATTAAAGCAACAGACATTAAAAACTCCATCACTCTAAAATCTTAATAGAAAGTCCTACTAATATTAAAAACTGAGCAAACAAATCAAGCATCTACCACAAAATGCAAAGCCCCCAAACCCAAGTAGAATAAGGAGAGAACAAAGCAAAATCTGAAACCAAAACCCTAATTTTGAATAAAAACTAAAAACAGTTAAAAACGGTATTAATCTTACAATAGCTTCGCCTTCTCTCAGCAGCAATAGCAAACCCAAAAGCCACCAGGCATAATACTACTACTAAAACATGAACCAAAGTCGAGCCTGTGCCTTCTTATAAGACCCTCATTTAATTACAGAGCTGAAACTACAAATATCAAGAAATGGTAACTATACAGTATACAAGGAAAAACTTCCAGAACTTGAAAATGCATCCGCACGTGCAAACTAGCTAGTTCACAAGCATACCAATGCATGCTAGAAGTGAAAAATGATATAATAAAATAAAAGTCATAGCCACAAAAATACAGTAAAAGGTACTTACTGTTTAACGTGCAAAATTTCGAATTCGGGGCTAAGTGTTACACACAATAAAATTCAAATTAATAAAAGGAAAAGAGAAGAAAAGGCTTACCATGGTTGAGGAAGCTTGAAAAGCCCATAAATCACAATAATTTTTTATGATGATCCTTAGAAATTCAAAAATCCTCAAAAACCCCAAATTCTACAACAATCGCTCAAGCAAAAGGGGAATATGGCTTGAGCTTCTTGTTCTTTGATTTCCTTGCACCAAGGAGCTAAACACTTTAATAAGGAGTTTAAGAAGTGAAAATGGCGATTAAGGGGCTGAAAATCCAAACTCACTGGCTACTCATTCTGCTTGTTGTTGCGTGAAAATGATGAGAAGAAGAAGAAGAAAGCTGAATGGGTTGATGGATAGAAAATAATGCCTCAAGTATTTTCATGAACCATAAAAGAAGTGCCTAGAGAATTCGTGAGGCTGATTTTGTAATAATTTAATGACAAAAATCAGAAACTTGAAGAATTTTCTAGACCACTCCCGCGGGTATTGTTCATCCGATTATTGAATTATATTTTTGACCTTGTTTGGTTCTGATTTTGGGGAAATATTCAACATAAAAATTGTATGTATTAGCCTAAGCTTTCCGACGATGTAAAATTCATAAAAATCGGAGTTAATAATGAAAATATTAAGGCTAAAATACGGAAGAATTGCCTATTTACTGAGATGAATAGTAAATGTGTTGAGTCTAATCCGGGACTTCCAGACGAGATTTATAAAGTGTGAAATCTTTTTAAAAATTATTTTATGCCGTCTAAGATTTTATGCATGATGATTTGTTATGCCGGGTATGACCGGTCTGACTGGGGTATTATAGATATATGTCAAATTCAGAATTATTGCTAGTGGATCCTCTAGTAATTCATAAGTTGAATTATAACGAGTGGGAACATCTCTAGGAAATGTTTTTGGTCTTTTATTGTTCATTCGACAAAATTTTTCATATCCTTTCATCATTTGGGGATGTGACCATAAAAATGAAAATTTTGTTCTAATGGGAGTTATAAAATCATTAAGAGTTCTTGAAAAAATAAATTTAAAACATGATATGCACATCTAATATGAAAAAAAAAATTCATCCAAAACTTGGTTGACAAATATCTTTAAGCTTAGTATTAGAAGCGGTATTAACTGCTGCATTTTCAAAATCGATTGAAATTTTTTTTATAAATTAATCTATGTTATTCTAAATAGATTTGATTTTTCTATAAATATTATCTATAATATGTCTACTATCAAAAATAGGAAAATCAATAACACGTTTTTTTATTTTCCATTCATTATCTATCCAATGACATGTTATACCCATGTATGAACGTATTTTCCAATGATCAGTCCATATATCACTACATATAGAAATACGTCCATTGATATTTTGAAATTCATTAATTATATCTTTTTTCCCTTTTTCACATAACCTTAATATTGTACGTTTTACAGTATTTCTAGACACTATATTCATACTAGGATTTAATACATTTTGACAATAATTAGCAACTTTTTCACCGAAATTAAAAGAAAAGTGTTCCATTGAAATCATTTTTGAAATTTCTTCTCTATTTTTAGCATCATTATATTAAAATAATTGAGAAGAGGAAGATTAACTGACACATTCACAAAATGGTTATTTACTCCCAAGTATAAGAGTGTCGAAGTAATAAAATAATCCGACAAGTCTGGGGTCGATCCACAAGGATAGTAAAATAAAATAATAATTTAGTGAAAATTAAAAGATTGAATTGTTTGAAGCGACTGATAATTTTAAATTGGACTGCAACAATAAAATAAAATGATGGGACTAGGGGATCCACTTTTAATATTTCAAATTTAGAGAAATCTTAATTGTTATAATTTATAAATTGTCATTATCACCCAGTTAATTTATTTCAGAAATTAATTATACCAAAACATATAAAACCAGCCATAAAAGCGGTGATAACATTTGTCTATAACAAGTCCAGTTAGGTATTCATTTATGCCAAATAAATAAAACCAGTCATATAGGCGGTAACAAAGTTTGCCAATAATTAATCCAGATTTAAATTAAATATTAGTCTTTATATTACAATTCATATATTATAATATAAGTAAGATTAATCTATATTCTCATATTAAGAGCTTCACCATTTTCCCCAGCAGAATGAAATTAGCTACTAATGTTTTGAATAAAAACACACATAATTTTATTACTGAAAAAAAAAATTTATAACAAAGCTTGAAAAATAAAACACACAAGAGCTATGACATTTCACAAAATCTCAGAGAGAATTCTATGGAGGAAAGATGAGGAAAATGATACGATGAGTACCTCTTGTGCAAATTGCAAGTCGAGCTTGCAATTTCCAAGAAAAGCTTGCAATTGCTTTCCACCAAAAAGACAATTATGCCATTGGTCCAAATTTGACACGTACAGTTTGTCTCATACTCTCTAAGTCCAAGAGTTATTGGCTTGGAGAGTATTCGACGAGTATATTGTCTAGGGTCTGATTAAAACATGTAAGCCTATTTGGACTTTGATGTCGCTTGAACCTGTCAAAGGTCATATCATGTTGATGGAACTAAATAAATATCAGGGAAGATACTCAGTCGACCAGACATGATGATGATCTGGGAGACTGATATTAGTCATGGGGAATGTCCCCGTTGACTGGACCAGATGTAGGTGCATGATAATCTCCAATCGACCAGGCCTGCTACGGGTCAGAGGGAGTCTTCTATGTCATAAAAACCAGATGAAGATCCAGGGTAATCTCCAGTCGACCAGACTTGTTGAGGTTTGAGGGAGTCTTCTATGTTGTCGGGATCAGATGAAGGTCCAGATCTTGATCTTGACTCGTCATGAGCTATGGGGAATGTTCTAATCGACTGGACCAGATGAAAGTATAGGATAATCTCCAGTCAACCAAACCTAATGCGTGTCCAGGGGAGTCCTCTATGTCGTCTGGACCAGATGAAGGTCTAGGTCTTTATCTTGACTTGTCATGAGCCATGGGGAATGTTCCCATCGACTAGACCAGATGAAGGTCCATGATCATCTCCAGTTTACCAGACTTGCTGAGGGTCCAATGGAGTCTTCTATATCATCTATACCAGATGAGGGTCGAGGTCTTGATCTTGACTCGACATGAGCCATGGGAAATATTTCCGTCGATAGGACCAGATGAAGGTCCAGCATCATCTCTAGTCGACATGACCTGCTGAGGTTCTGGGGGAGTCTTCTATGTCGTTTAGACCAGATGTGTAATACCTCATCCTTTTGAAAAAGTCATTATTGCATTATTAATTAAACACATCACACCACACACCACTTATCGTCAATAATAATGCCTCATTGTCTTCTAATCAAACAAAAACATCCAACCACTCAATCTAATCAACTACACCACCCAATCACTTCAACAATATAATAAAAAAAAATTGCATGTCTCTCTCGTTGATGAATGAAGATTTAACTTGAAACCTAGCTTTGCTTGGTTGCCTCTCTTAGTGTCTCTCCTGCTAGCTTCATCTCTCTCATTCTCTGATGTCTCTCGGCTCCTGCTGGTAATATGGCTCTAAGGACTTTGAAAATGCTTTACATGGGTCTTCGATGGAGGATCAATGGTGATGGTGGCTTGTTTCGTGGTTGTTTGTTAGTTGGTTTGATGGATGGATTTGCACATTGGTGGTGTAGCTTTTGGAGTTGCCGCTCCAGTAGTAAAGATTGAGATTTATTTATATTGATGAGCAGTTGTTTTGTTTGAATGATGTATTTGGTGGTTGTTATCTTCATATTCTTACTCAATATTTGATTCCCAGAGACTACAATTTGTATCTTATTTTTAAATACAATGTGTGTGTGTGTGATGATGAGTAGATAGGGTGATTGAAGGTACATTCCTTGGAAGTTTTAGAGAGAGAAACCGAGTGGATGAGAGTGGATTATCCATAAGAGAGAGAAAGTACATGGACAGAGAGAGAAATTGAGTTTTAGACGTCGTCCGATCTCTGTTTCTGGCAAATGACCACATCTGGAGCAACCCCTCGACGAGACGAATCCATCGCTACCGGACCGCCGCCGAACGCGCCCCCACGCACTGACGACTTGCTCCCACGCGCTCCACGCTCCGCCGTGCATGTATGACACCTCCCAGACCGGAATTTTCCCCTCATCGAGATACGCGAGTTGGACACTTCGTTTGCCCAAATCGGACATTTGGTTGTTGAGAAACGACAAAATACGGTTGATATCAGTGTTTAACCGATCATCGGTAACCGCTGTGTTTCAGCCCTACCACCACTATCTCCGTGATCCTTGAGACGTTTCATGACCAGCGGTTCTTTCGTTGTGAGATTTAGAGGTTGTTGGAGCTCGGTAAGTGATTATTACCGTCTTTGGGGTGTAAATGATATAATTTGAAAGTTTTGGACTTAATTGTATATTTGCATAATTAAGAGGGTAAAACTATAAATTCTGGTTTTTAGGCGTTAAATAGTAATATTTAAGAGTTTTAGGACTATTTGGACATATTAGAAAAGTTTAGGGGCTAAAATAGAAATTTAGAAGTTTAGGGGAAAATCATAATTTTAGAATAATTGAGGGACCTAATCGTAATTTTACTTTTTCAGATTCTTAACGAGGATATTGACATATCGATGACTTTTGCGTGGGTAGAGGTAAGTACAATGCACGTTGATTTCCTTAACATAATTATTTGTTGATTGATGGTTGTCGTGAAAGTCTATATAAATATTTTGGTATAATTATATTATATATATATATATATATATAATATATATATATATATATATATATATATATTGTTGAGATTTAAACATTGTTTAATTGAAAACATGAGAAAAAATGAATTTATGATTATTGAGATGAGATTGATGGATTGGATGCGAGACGTGATTGTATTGGATGATGTGTGTTATTGAGTTATGCTGCCGGGTTTTGTATGATAGTGGCTGGAGATGAGATGAGATATGATGATACATTAAACGAGATGATATGATAGAAAACATTGGGAGTTGTGATGATGTACTCTCCCATTGGTTTCAATCCACTATTATATTGGACTCGGATTAGCAACCATGTTTGATGGATGTTTTTATTGTTGTGAGATGTTTGTTTGAGTTGTTATTATAATATATTTTATTTTCATATATTATATTATATATATATATATATATATATATATATAATATATATATATATATATATATATTGCTATTTTGTTAGTGATGTCATGCTGAGTGTATGAGTGCTTTACTTGCTGAGCTCTTTAAGCTCACTCCTCTTTTCCCCCAAACATTCCAGGTAGTTCGCGAGCACATCAGAAGCAATACTAGAATCGGTTCCACGTGCCACAATTGTTTTTCGGGTTGGTCCAGACATTTGAGTCATAATTTGCATATTTTTAAGACTTGTGTTGTAAACCATATATTTGGTGTATAATTCATGTATTTGTAAATGATGTAATTTTGTGCACATTTGTTTGGTTGGATTAACGTATAGAATGCTCGAGCTAAATAAGTCTGCGAACCTCTTTCTAGGGTTGGGCCTGTTCTAGGGAGGGGGTCGTGACAAGATGAAGGTCCAGGTCTTGATCCATGTCGTATGACATTACCTATGAATTTCAAAACCATAGACATGGTTAGTAATAAAGAAAGAATAATTTCACTTGTCGTTTGGAGTTAGGGTCGTATGAAATTTTTTATGGAATTTGGAAGTTGACCAACGCTACAGCCATGTTGTGTCATCTAGAACACGCACCAAAAATAATAGGAAACTTTTGGGTTAAAATAAAACCATGATATCACTGAATGCCCTTCCTAGTCGACTGAGAATAATGGTATTAATCTTGTGTCATTTAGAGGAGATGGCATGCACTGAGTGTGCCTCACGATCGTTTGGGATAATGGTGTTTCCCTGTTATTTAGGCTGATTCACGGTCGTCTGAGCCATATATTCTTGGTTAGGGAAGTCTAAGGTCAATCTTCTCCAACCTACATGGTTGCATCTCTGAGGTGTGGATTGTCCCCATGCGACAATGAGGTTCGCACCAAATGTTCCTTCTATTGAATTTAGTTGAGCTTTATAAGATGATATGTAAAGGATTATAGCCCATGTCTGCTCGCTACTGTAGCCCTAGTTTCGAGGCATCTCTAGAAGGGAAAATGAAGCGCCAAAGGGAGAAGTGAGTATAAGAGGCGTAGAGAGGCTCATTTTCTTCATTCATCAAAAACTTCTCATGTTTTTCAATTTGAAAGAGCTCTCATTATCTTCAAGGTATTCTTCATTTCCTTCCTCACGTTCTTTAATTATTTATAACTTAGATTTGATTTGTTTTTAATTAGACATTTGATCCTTAGGGTTTATTCAACACTTAGGATATTGTGTTTCTAGATTAGGGTTGTTTGATCTTTGGGACATAGAAATTGAGAAAGTTTAATTGTTCGTAGGCTTGAATTTGTTGTCGCTTGAAGCAAATGTCGAGTGAGAGTTCCAGGAGTTCTAGTGATACACCCATAGAGATGTATGTTGGATCACCTGATAGGATTTCTAGATCTTCCAGTGAGTCGGCAGTGGAGGAAGCCGATTTCGCTTTAATTATGTTGTAGTAATTATCTCATAATTATTACTAACTTGATTATCAGAGGCGTACACATAACCTGTTAAAGCATTGGATGACCAAAACCAAAGTATATTGATTGTCGCAAGTATTAGCGGTGCAAGTCTCAGGTTAAGACCAAATACACCTACCCTAATTTCGGACTTCCATAGACACATAGTCATACTACCAATGGAATTCCGAGGGGGTCTATCCAGAGCGAAGCTGTTTCCCGTACCATCGGTAAAACACAACCTTCTATTACACTTGCATGAGTATCCTATACCTAAATATATGAGAACTATGCCATTGTGCCCTCACAACGCGCACAAGTGTAATACTAGTCTTTTACATATTCATCGATGTCCAATCTCGATAATACTCTGACTAAGGATATTTAATGATTTATCCTTCGTGGATTGATACTGTCTCATATCATTCTCAATCCAGGAACAAATCACAGGGACCTCCTATCATTTATATATCTAGGTGATCTAATCACAAATGATAAGAGTGCAATCTCCTTTGTCACATAGTTAATTTGTACAACAACACCATGATCTGTACAAATAGTGACGCTATGGGTCATAATTGTCCAACAATCTCCCATTTGGCCTATAGCCAGTCACTCGAGTGTCTTACACCCGAACTATGTACGGTTGGCTCAAGTTGCTGAGAAATGCTTTCGTCAGCAGATTTGTATGATTATCATCTGATGTGATTTATTCGATAATCACATTGCCACGATGTATGATCCGAACGAATCAGATGAATATCGAAGTATAGATCTGTATCGTTGATGAGACCATTAATTCTTTAGCCTGTGCTGACGCCTAGCTCAGCTGCTAACAGAACTATATCTAATCTAATTAGATTTGTTATCGACCCAGAAGGCTTCCATTGCTGCCTCAGCTGCAGCAATAACCCGCATTTGTTGTTTATTCGGTAACAGTATCTTGCTTGGAAGTTTTCCAGCTCCCTGTACCATTATTCAAACTGTATAGTACCGTTTGCGACTTATAGTCGTTTTTATCGGTTATGAAACTTGCTACAGTGATCCCAGTCACTTCAAGTTCGCCATCTCCATAATTTAAGACAGCATCCTTAGTTCTCTAAGATACTAACGGATGTTCTTAACTTCAATCCAATGACTATCACTTGGATTGGCCTGTTTGTGAATCCATATGCTCAAAGCGTATGAGGCACCAGGTAACGTATATTTTTCAATGTACGGTTTCTCGGAGAGTTTTCACGAAAGCCAAGCTTTCACCGATTGTTTTATGGGAATATCATTTCCAAGAATGATATATTATCATTATTTATATATGACAGCTACTGTCAGTGCGCTCCCATTAACCTTCTTATATACACAAGAATCATTTCGTTTTGAATTAAATCATAAACCATTATGATTACATCAAAACACAATTCAAAGAACCTATGCTTGCTTCAATCCAAACATGGATCGAATAACCTGCAAACCTTGTTGCTAGTTTTGGTACGACAAAATTGACAAGATGTTATAAACATCCTCCAAAAGGTTTCCTTCTCAGGAAAGCGATTTTCCTTCAGCTGACATAATATACGCAGCTTCAGTAAACATTATCCAAATGGATTTACCGTGGCAACAGGTAAAAGGTTGACCGTAATCAACACAATGTTGATAACGATACCTTTTCGCTAAAAGCCTAGCTTTATACGTTGGTATTTGTCATCCATGTATGTCTTCCTTGAAGACTTATAGTACCAATAGGCATAACGCCTTGCGGTACATCAACTAGTATCCAAACATAGTTGAATAATAGGGAGTCGATACCTTGTATCACTTCCTCATACGTAGTCAGTCGGTATACCTCAATAAGATTGGCATCTTTATGAGGTGAGATCAGAAACCCATACCCCAGGTTGTTTTCTGATTCTCTCCGACATACGTGGTTCTTGTGTATTCGAAGATTACTGGTAATAGTTCCATCCTTGATGAACTATTTATGTTCCATTAGGAATCGGTGCCTAGAATAGTATTACTCCGATTTTCATCGAGTTTTACTATCTTCCCACTTACCACTGCATATCGGTATTCCTCTTAGGAAAAACGCATGGTGAGCAACAATCTAATTGTTCTCTTGTGAGTATATAAGTACTATACTTATGTATCCCTAGGATAACCTACAACTTGGCACTTATCCAATTTGGGTTTTAGTTTGGTATCATCCAAACGTATGCCTAGCATTCCCAAATTATCAGGTATGTGAAACCCGATTTCTTTCCCGTTCATATCTAATATGATATCCGTCAAACAGATTATTATGGAACCTTATTCAAAATAAGTTCTTGCACTGTTTATGCGTATCCGTTGAAGGAAATGGTAGCTTAGAGCGACTCATGATTAACCTTATCATGTCTAACAAAATTCGGTTTATCCGTTCGGACACACCGTCACTTTGACGTTTCCGGGAGGAGTCCTCATTGAAAGAATACTATACCTCTTTCAAGTATACTAGAAACTTATTGCTTAAGTATTTTCATTACGGTCTTACCGTGACGATTTAATACTTTAACCGATCTATTTGTCTATTTCGTTCGAAACTATAAAAGTTTCTGATTTGTGTTTCAAAAGAAACACATAACCATAACGAGATGCCATATCCGTAAAGGTCACGAAATATTCATATCCACCTCTAGCCTAGCTAGACATGGGCCCACTACTTCACTATGAACTAGGGCTAACAGATCTGTGGCACTTACACTTTTACTAAGTAAATAGTGTTTTAGGCACTTTGTCCAATAAACTAGATTTGTAGACTTTATTTGATTGGAATCAAATGTCCTAGTACCCACTCTCTGAAAGAGTGGATATGCGATTCTTGTTTAATTGTGTCCCAGACTACAATGCCACAATATTTTCATCTGATCAAATCAGTTTGAGCTATTTGTTTGTCATGTTATATGTTTGAGATTTATTTATATTCAAAATATAAATTATGTTATTCAAATCTAATGTGTATATCTAATTTCATCTTTATATAATGAAACACTTTAGTGTTCTAGAATATAAAGGTTCACCCGCAGTGGGTTAAACACTGATATAAAGATAATGTTCTAGTCAAACTAGTCACATTATAACAGTTTCCTAATTTAAGTACACACCAAGGTAGTTCCTAAACTTAGGTATCTACGGTTGAAACAGCGACTTTCGTCCCGTTTCCAAAACGCAGATAAATCTCAACTGAAGTTAGTATCCTGCTCAAAGCAGATTCCGAACATCATAATATATATATATATATATATATATATCACACTGAGTATTTAACATCAATATATATATATATATATATATCACACTGAATATATTTATGACAAACATTTTGAAGTCAGAGCCTTGCTCATCTTCAATTCCTTCATGTCTGCTTTGTTCAAACGGCAGTCACGCTTCCGCGATCTCGTTTGCCACAATTTAGCAGACATTTTGGGATATGTCCTTTATCTTCCAGAAGATTATAATGATTTTGCATTTGCCCCTTTTCATATTCCAGAAGCCTTTGGCCAAGCCTCGGGTTTCTAGAATATCGAAGTAAGATGCGCCTTGCGCTACTTGCCTAATTGCAAACTTTGACTTTGTCTCATTGAGAATAGTCATTAACTCTCCAAGAGTTTACTATTGCAATATTAGTACTTTTAAAATCAAAGTATAGATTTATGAAGATCCTTCAATTTCTTTATCATACTTTAAGGATCTAATCCTTAGTTCTGATTTAGAAATTAAGGAGTCTACTGCGACAAGCTTAATGGATTAAGCACTTAAGTTATCATCACATAAATCTTCCAAAGATTATGCTTTACTATTTGCTTAACTCTGGGCTTAGGCCTAATATGTTATTTTATCAAATAAAGTAACTTATTAGATTCCAGGACCATCCTGAAATTATTCCCAATTTTGAAAATTAAACCATTTAAATACATTTTCCCTAGGATTATGTTTTAAATGTCAATCTTTCAATTTTATCTTGATTTTAATAGTCCAACTATTTAATCAACAATTTCGGTACTATTTATTATAATGATTACAAGTCCAACTATTTAATCAACTATAATTAATAGATTTAAAATCAATTATATTGATTACTATAATCCAATTATAAAATCAACTATAAATGAATTGTTTGAATATAGTCCAACTATTAATAAAACAACATTTAAATATTAGTCCAACTAACATTTAATTTATTTGACGAATGATATTTGTTTGAGCGCGTATGGCAAGTAATTAAACGAATATTGCAAATTCAATTCTTGTCTCCCACTATTTTTCGGCGAGCCTCTAACCCTCTGTCGAGTACTCGGGAAACCGTGTTTCCTAGTGGGCTAGGATCCCGTTAAATATCACACAATCTTGACTTTGGCCAATAAATTGTATGATAATTAACTAGGTAGATCTCTAAGATCGATTGGATCCAATCCAATTCCTAGATCCGGTAGGGGGACATCCAAGTCCGAAACATATATCTTATATATGCCAATACATCCAATGTAGTACCTAACCCTTTTCCTCTGAATCAACTAAGCCTTGGCTTTGGCACAACAAACTTTGTGATCCCAGTTAAGCGCGACCCATTGACCATGGAAAGCTTCGTAATCAATGTCGATGGACAAGAAGTGGTCTTGACTTTGGCCAACAAACCATAACTTGGACAAGACACCAATATGGAACAAAGCTCTCGTGATTCAAACACATCCTCGACGGACAAAGGCCTTGACTTTGGCCAACAAGCCAATGCCAGTCTTGGATCTTGAGTGAGAATCACTCAATGGAAGGAAAAAACGCTTAATATTTTGCGAGGGTTTTTCGAGTGCGAATTGGCAACCAATTTATTATCTTTGTTAAGGTCTCATCATCATACACCCTTAACATGCATCAAACATTAACATTCATAACACATATATAAACGCGCATATGATAAAGTAATAATGATATGCGGAATGGATACTTTACACATTGATCCTAGATCAAATCTCTCCATTTCTCTCTCCCGCTAGCACAAATATTTCTTATATCCGTTACACTACACTTCTAAAGAAACCATTTACATTGAGAGGAATATTTGAGAAGAGAATACAAAGAATAAAGAGGTAATAAGGCTGGACACACAGGTCCAATTTAATAAATCAAATTTATTACAACATTTTCTAAAATTGCCCCCACCCATCTAATATCCATCCGATATACATTATTCATGCATCGCAACCATGTATTCACACAAGCATGTTATTAATCAATCTAATCAAATTAATTAATCTGATAATTAGTGATCATCCAATGTTCAAACAACGATTTGATTTTGCTCGAGTCAAACTCGCTTTGCGAAGAAGTACTTAAAGTACGAATTCTTGAATTAAATTAAACTACAACATTAAATCCAATTTAATATGTATTTAATTCTAATCCGCTTATTTAATTTCAAATTAAATACTACACTTTATTAATGAACTTTTACGACTTAAATTCCAAATTTAATCGTTTCGGGTCTCAAAGCCCGATTAACGTCCAACATCAATTTAATTAAAGTCCAATGAGCTTTTAATTAATTTCTCGAGGCTTGGACTTTTGGTCAACTCGGGTCAAACCGAATAACCAAAATCCAATCCGGGAGTTACCCCATAAGCCCAGAAATCAATTTTGGCCCATTAGGCCCAATTAAACTTTAAAGGTTCATTTGTCGCATTTGGGCTTTATGGATGCGGTTTTGGGCCCAATTGGATCCAATCCAATTTGCCTTAAACCCACTTAGTACAACTAAGCCCAATAACAACATTTCAAGCCCAATTTCCAAAATTAGCCCAATTTAATTAATGCCAAATTCCAAATTCCCAATTTAATTACCTAAAGTGAATTACACAATTAATTATCCAATTAACATTCCTAAAACATCAATTACCCTAATTAATCATGCTCTTCATCATTAAATCATGTCCAACACAATTTAACAAAAATCAAACCCATTTTCAAGCTATATCATTCTCGGCAATTTGGGGATTTTATGTCCGATTCGAATTCAATCCAATTAATTCCACAATCGACATTAAATCATATTCCCGAATGATTTCCAACACATCCAATGATCAAAAATCAAAAATCCCAAGACATTATAGGGCTCAACCTATTCGGCCATCACAAAAAAATTGGGGAAATTTGTTCCAAACATAATTTCAACAAATTGATCCAATAAATCCTCAATTCAAACACATTTAAGCATACAAATTCATCCAATTTCATTAATCATGCTCAAAATCAAGTTTACCCAATTTTAAGCCCTAAAATTTTTCATGCTTTTCCTTGCTCTGAAACCATTGTTGGAGATTCTAAGCATCCCAAGGATCAATAAACAAGCATGAAACACATGTGAATACATTCGAGGAAGTCGCAGATACTTACATCATCGATCGTTGAGCGACGCGGCAACGAATAAAACTCGAACTCTGCTCACTGTTTTCTACACGACAGTGGCTGCTGTTTTGCTCAATGGTTCGGCCTTCAACCAACAAGAAACCAAGCTCCAAGTTTCGTCATTTGATTCCGGCTCATGGGTGGACTTCCCTATCACCCGCACTGTCTCTCGGAGTGCTAGCTCTCTTGATTTTGGCACAAAATCAAGCACTTTTGGCTTCCCTTTTTGCTCACTGGTTTCACAAAACCAGAACAATAACAGCCCTCTTGGGCGAGAATGAGAGGGAGAAGTGAGGAAGAGAGAGATAAATGTGTGTTGTAATTTTGGTAATTGATAAATTCAAATCATATACCAAACTTTTTCTTTTAAAAAGTCAAACAATAAAAGCTTTAAATGCTAACCACACACATCACTCAATCAATCATCAATCACAAGTTGTCAAGTCACATCACTCAAAGTGACAAGTGATTTGACGCTTGATGCGACTAGCGATTTGATGCTTGATTTGACTTGAGTGTCGCACTCGAATTCAAAATACGAATGCGCTCGTAAATAATCCCGGGCTCGGGTTCGCTAATTCCAAATTAACGAATTTTTCGTTGCGTCGTACTTAAATGATTATGCTTAGTGAAGTCACTATTCACGTCGCTAACGAATTAATTCTAAATTAACTCGTTCACCCGACTTAAAATCTAATTTAATTCCACGTTAAAATCCAATTTCGTTTAATATATCGAATATGTTAATTTGTCGATTAATTCCAAATTAATCGTTATCTCTCTTTAAATGATATTTTATCCCAGATAAAATATCTCCGCAATTAATCCCAGATTAATTTTCTCTCTCATCTTATTAATCCCAGATTAATTAAAGTGTGAGTCATACGTCATCGGTGAATCTTCGGGAAGCGACCCATGAGATCCCCGGATATGTTGGCAGTAAATTCGGTCGTCGGACTATCCGAACACGTAAATACCTCGTACTACGTTTTACCGATTTACAAGACAAGGTTGGCTTCTAGCAAAGCACCATGCCTACCCAATTCTCCGAAATATCCTTACAGAAATAAAAGATCTATATCAGGCGTAGTATACGTAGTATTGCGTATTTCTGTCCAGTATCGGATGATCACATGCAAGGCCTGGGGTGGTACCAGTGTGGTACAGTCTGCCCCTAAGAAACATATATCGAGACAACGTCCAACTGGATCCTTGCTATAATCATCGGATAACACATGACCAAGTCACAAACCAAGCGAAACGACGAGTGAACCTTTTTAGAGAACCAGGCTGTATCCCTGCGCCATCATCACCCATATGACTGGAGTGACACTTCCGTCTTGACATCACACCCAACACACTACGATTCTCAATATACCCAGCATGGGGGCGTACACAGAACATGTTAAAGCCCTGGATGACCGCAACCAAAGTATATTGATTGTCGCAAGCATTAGCGGTGCAAGTCTCAGGTTAAGACCAAATACACCTACTCTGATTTCGGACTTCCATAGACACATAGTCATACTACCAATGGAATTCGAGGGGGTCTATCCAGAGCGAAGCTGTTTCCCATACCATCGGTAAAACACAACCTCCTATTACACTTGCATGAGTATCTTATACCCAAATATATGAGAACTATGCCATTGTGCCCTCACAACGCGCACAAGTGTAATACTAGTCTTTTACGTATTCATCGATGTCCAATCTCGATAATACTCTGACTAGGGATATTTAATGATTTATCCTTTGTGGATTGATACTGTCTCATATCATTCTCAATCCAGGAACAAATCACAGGGACCTCCTATCATTTATATATCTAGGTGATCTAATCACAAATGATAAGAGTGAAATCTCCTTTGTCACATAGTTAATTTGTACAACAACACCATGATCTGTACAAATAGTGACGCTATGGGTCATAATTGTCCAACAGGGCTTTGGTATTTGGGTTTGACCCATATTGACCAAAAGTCAATGCCTTAAGAAATTAATTGAAAGCCCATTGGACTTTAATTAAATTGACATTGGATGTTGATTGGGCTTTGAGACCAGTAACGATTAGATTTAGAATCTAAGTCACAAAAGGCACATTAGAAAGTGTAATATTTAATTTGGAATTAAATAAATGAATTAGTATTAAATACAAATTAAATTGGATTTAATGTTGTAGTTTAATATAATTCAAGAATTCGTACTTTGAGTACTTATTCGTAAAACGAGTCGGACTCGCGCAAAATCAAATCGTTGTTTGAAAATTGGATGGTCATTAAATTTCAGATTAATTAATTGGATTAGATTGATTGATAACATACTTTGTGTGAATACATGAATGCGATGTATGAATAATGTATATCGAATGGATATTAGATGGGTGAGGGCAATTTTGGAAATTGTTGTAATAAATTTAGAATTTATTAAATTGGACCTGCGTGTCCAGCCTATTACCTCTTGACTCTTTGTATTTCTCTTCTCACCTATTCCCCTCAATGTAAATGAGGTTTCTTTAGAAGTGTTATGTAATCGGGTAGAAGTAATACTTGTGCTAGCGGGAGAGAAAAAATGGAGAGATCTGTTCTAAGAACAATATTTTAAGTATCCATCCGCATATCATTATTATATTTATTTACTTACGCGCCTTATTATGTGTTTAGAATGCATGTTTAAGGGTGTATGATGATGAGACCTAACAAAGATAATTAATTGGTTGCCAATTACGCGAAAAACCCTCAACATATATTAAGCGTTTTTCCTTCCATTGAGTGATTCTTACTCAAGATCCAAGATTGGCACTGGTTTATTGGCTAAAGTAGAACTTTGTTCGTCGCGGATGTGTTTGAATCATGAAGGCTTTGTTCCATATCAGTGTCTTTTCCAAGTTGTGATTTGTTGGCCAAAGTCAAGATCACTTCTTTTCCATCGACATCGATTACGAAGCTTTCCAAAGTCAATGGGTTCCGCTTAACTGGGATCATTAAGTTTGTTGTGCCAAAGCCAAGGCTTAGTTGATTCAGAGGAAAAAGGTTAGGGAATATATTGGATATATTGGCATATATAAGATATATGTTTCGGACTTGGATGTCCACCTACTGGATCTAGGAATTGGATGGGATCCAATTGATCTTAGAGATCTACCTAGTTAATTATCATACAATTTGTTGGCCAAAGTCAAGATTTGTGTTATTTAACGGGATCATAGCCCACTAGGAAACAAGGTTTCCGAGTAATCCACATAGGGTTAGAGGCTCGCCGAAAAATAGTGGGAGACAAGTATTAAATTTACAATATTCGTTTAGTAACTTGCCATATGCGCTCATTTCAATTTTTCGTCAATACGTAATTATTTATTAGTTTGACTAATATTTAATTGTTGTTTTAAATTAAAACAGTTGGACTGTATTCAAACTACTTCAATTATAGTTGATTATATAATTGGATTATAGTCATAATATTTGAATTTAACCTATTAAATTATAGTGATTTATAGTTAGACTATAGTAATCATTATAATCAATAGTACCTAAAATCGTTGATTCGATAGTTAGACTATTGGAATCAAGATAAATGAAAGATTAGTGTTTAAAACATAATCTTGGGTGAAAATGTTTTAAACGGCTTCAATTTTCAAATTGGGAATAAAATCTCAGGATAGTCATGGGAACCGAGAAGTTACTTTATTTGATATAGTGATGTCTCGAGCCTAAGCCCGGAGTTGAGCAAATAGTAGAACATGATATTTGGAATATTCATGTGATGATAAATTTAGTGCTTAATCCATTATGCTTGCCGCAAAGACTCCTTAATTTCTTAGTCAGAACTAAGGATTAGATCCTTATAGTATGATAATGAAATTGAAGGATCTTCATAGATCTATCCTTAGATCTTAGAAGTACAAATTGCAATAGAAAACTCTTGGAGAGTTAATGGCTATACTCAAGGAGACAAAATCAGAGTTTGCAATAAGGCAAGAAGCGCAATGCGCATCTTACTTCGACATTTCGGAAGGCCAATGCTTGGTCAAAGGCTTCTGGGGTGTGGAAAAGGGGCAATGGCAAAGTCATTATAATCTTCTGGGAAGACAAATGACATATCCCAAGATGTCTGCCTAAACTGGGGAAACGGGGTCACTGGAAGCGTGACTTCCGTATGGACAAGGCAGACATGAAGGAAGTAAAGGCGGGGCAAGGCTCGGGTTTCAAATATGTTTGTCATAAACATGTTCACTACTAGTATTAAAATTGGATTTTAGATACTGGATGTGGTACATAAATATATGTACTAGTGTGCAGAATCTGCTGATTAGCAGGATACTGACTTCAGTTGAGATTTACCTGCGAGTCGGTAACGGGACGAGAGTCGCTGTTTCAAACCGTAGAAACCTAAGTTTAGGAACTACCCTTCGGGTGTATACTTAAATTAGGAAACTGTTACAATGTAACTAGTTTGACTAGAAACATTATCTTTATATCAGGGTTTAAACCGTTGCGGGTATACCTTTATATTCTAGAACACTAAAGTATGTTTATTTTATAAAGATGATATTGAGATAAACACATTAGATGTGAACAACAGTATTTATATTTTGAATATAAATGAATCTCAAACGTATGACATGAAAAACAAATAGCTCAAACTGAATTAATCAGTTGAGACTTAATTGTGGCATTGTTGTCTGGGACACAATTAAACAAGACTCGTATATCCACACTTTTGAAGAGTGGATACTAGGACGAATTTGATTCTATTCAAATAAGTCTACGAATCTAGTTTAATAGGCAAAGTACCTATAACACCTTTTACTTGGTAAAAGTGCAAGTGCCACCGATCTGTTAGCACTCGTTCATAGTGAGGTAAGTGGGCCCATATCTAGCTAGGCTAGAGGTGGATATGAACACTTCGTAACCTTTACGGATGTTGCATCACGTTATGGTTATGTGTTTCTTTTGAAACACGGATCAGAAACTTTTGATTAATTCAAAGAGTTTCAACACGAAGTAGACAAACAGATCGGCTAAAGTATTAAACACCATAATTGGACCATGATGAAAATACTTAACCAATAAGTTTCTCAAATACTTGAAATAGTATAGTATTCTTTCAATGAGGACTCCTTCCGGAACACATCAATTTGACGTGTGTCCGAACCGAGAAACCAAATTTTGTTGGACATGATAAGGTTAATCATGAGTCACTCTAAGCTACTATTTCCTTCAAAGGATACGCATTAGACTGTGCAAAAACTTATTTTGAATAAAGTTCCATAAAAATATGTTTGACAGACTTCATATTAGATATGAACAGGAAAGAACCGGATTTTCTCATTCCTGAAGATTTGGGAATGCTAGGCATATGTTTGGATGATACCAAACTACAACCCAAATCGGATAATTGCCTAAGTTGTGGGTTATCCTAGGGAAACCAAAGTATAGTACTTATACAACTCACTAGAAAACAATGTAATTGTTGCTCGCCATGCGGTTTTCCTAAGAGGAATACCGATATGTAGTGGTAAGTGGGAGGAAAGTAAAACTCGATGAAAATTAAGTAATACTGTTCCAGGCACTGATTCCTTAATGGAACACAAATAGTTCATCAAGGATGAAACTATACCAATAATCTTCGAATACACAAGAACCGCGCAAGTCGGAGAGAGTCAGAAAACAACCTGGGAGGTATAGGTTTCTGATCTTACCTCATGAAGATGTCAATCTTATTGAGGAATACGAACTGACTACGTATGAGGAAGTGATACAAGGTATCGACTCCCTATTATGGCAAAGTGCCATGAAGTCCGAAATGGATTTCATGTATACCAACCAGGTTTGGATATGGTCACTTGAAGGTGTTTGTGGAGCTGACTTTATCATGGAGACATTCTTGCAGGGCTGGCGAGGTTGGGCAAACTTGTGTGACATGTTCATTTGAATTACAGATTTGACATGTAAATTCTTGAATTGACTTGACATGATCACGCTTCCTCATTTCTAATGCCTCAACTTTTTTTAGCTAGAGATGCATATTTAGCAGAAATGTCATGGTTTTCCCTAAGGTTAAACATGCCTCTATCAAATGATTGTGATTTTATAGACGACTCATAAGTGCCAACTGTGTCCCAATTTTTTGCATTCTCTGTTATTTGTTCTAGGTAATCTAGAGCATCTTCCGGACTTTTGTCCATAAACTTACCATTACACATCATTCCACTACTTGTCTACTTTGTGGTGTTAAACACTTATAAAAGTAGGAAACCAGCCTCTATGTGTCAAACCAATGATGTGGACAAATAATTAATATTTCTTTAAACCTTTCCCAACAATGGTAAAGTGTTTCCTCGACTCTTGTGTGAAAGTTTTGATTCTTCTCCTAAAGGAGTTTGTCCTGAGAATGAGAAAGAATTTTTTCACAAATTGCTCTTGAAAATCATTCCATGTTCCGATGGATCCTAACCTAAGGATCTGCAGCCAAATTTTAGCTTTATCCTTTAAAGAAAAGAGAAAAAACTTGAGTCGAATTATATTCATGCTGCAATTTTGGTATGTGCAGGTATTACATACCTCTTCGAATTCCCTTAAGTGCTGATAAGGATTTTCTGATTCTAGACCATGGAATATAGGTAAAAGTTGGGTGACACCTGATTTAAAATTGAAATGTGATGCATCTGGGGGAAAAGCAATGCAAGATGGTGATCATGTCCTAGTGTGGATTCATGAATTCGCTGGGGTATCCTATATGATTAAGATTGCCATGCTAAGACCCACGTTCTACCTGATCAACTAGATTTTTATCTCAGTTAGGTGATTTTTATTTTGATTATCGGTCATTTTAATTGACGGTGAAGGTGATGAAAACTCTCTATTTAATCGGGGTCGATCCAAAAGGAATAACTTTAGTAAAATAAAATAATAATTCAAGTGAAAACAAAAAGATCGAATTGTTTGAAGTGATCAAAAATTTTAAATTGGACTACAACAATAAAATAAAATATTGGGGGTTAAAAGTTCCACTTTTAATATTTCAAATTTAGATAAATCTTACTTGTTATAATTTAAAAATTATCATTATTACCCAAGTAATTTATTTCATGGATTAATTATGTCAAAACATAAAAAAAAAAAGCCATATATGGCGGTGATAATATTTGTCTATAACAAATCCAGTTAGGTATTCAATTATGCAAATAAATAAAGCCAGCTATATAAAAGGTAATAAAATTTATCAATAATTAATCCAGATTAAAATTAAATATTAGTTTTTAGATTATAATTCATATATTATATTATAAGTATTATTAATCTATATTTTCATATTAAGAGCTTCATCTTTTACCCCAGCAAGATGAAATTAGCTACTCATGATTTGAATAAAACTTGTTAATTTTATTACTGAAAGAAAAAAAGAAATTAAAACAAAACGTGAAAAATAAAACACACAAGAGCTGAATCTCCACAAATTCTCAGAGAGATATGAAGCGGGGTAAGGAAAATGAGACGTTGAGCACCTCTATTTATATAGGTGCTCAACACCTCTTGTGCAGATTGCAAACTGAGCTTGCAATTTTTTTTGTTTTGTTTTGTTTTGTCCTTTTTTGTTTTATTTTTATTCTTTTGTCTTTTTGCTTTGCTTTTGCTTTAGTTTTTGTTTTGTTTTGTTTTATATATTTATATAAAATACATGTGTAGTTAAATACATTATAAGCTCATTTTGTCACCAATCTAAACAAGGTAAATATTTTTCAAGTCCGATTTGAATCGAGGTGTCATGTCCTTTTAGGTTTTTGGGTCTTGGAATTCAGATTTCATGTTCATTTTCCTATTGAGCATCCGAAGCAGTATTTTACCGACACAATAAATAAAAATCACAATAAAAATATATAAAACATAAATTTAATTATAATTCACAAATGTGGAAAATAAAAGATTAATGAAATTACAAGTGTAAAATGATTAATTTTTTTTTATTAAATGTACACTTTTTAATATTCATCATTGACCATAGCTCAGCATTTGTGTTTGAGTTTTTTCAATTCCAATGAGATTTGCATATTTTGATTGCATGTGCTTCGTGAATGATCCATACCCACAATGATTTTTTGAATTTATAAGTACTTTGATAGAATTGCATTTCACTATATAGCCACCACTTTCTTGTAGCTCATTTGTGAAGTGAATTCTGAAAATATCGGAGGCACGACTATTTTATTCTTCATCGAGAAATTGGCTCTTTTGAGTAGGGAAATCTACATGCTCATCTATTGTTGGATTCTGACTTGTACTAGATATTTTCGTAATTTGCAATAAATAAACTAATAATGAGAAATTGAGAAATTGACAGCCAACAACCGAAATTGAACTGGAATTTTTCGATTTGAAACTAAACCGCAACCGGGCCTAAATTTGGGTGTCTCCATTTATTGTCAAGCAAACTCTGTAATGTTGCAACACAACCTGTTGATATTTAGACTAAAGTCTATAAGATTGCGTTGACAAAAATATAATATATTTGTTTTGTTAATTATTTCCTGCCCATCATATTCTTGCTTTCAAAGCAACTCTTGTAAACCAGCTGACAAAACAATGCCTCTCAAGCCTAAACCTCCAAGTTATAATTTCTTAATTTTTGTTTCAAACAAAATCTTTATAATCGATACAGAAGATTCTCTTCTTGGAATTTGTTAACTGGGTATTTTTATATTTGTTTCACATGTAACACGTGAGGCCCCAGAGTATGAAGAAAGAAATTATTGTAGTAGCATCAAGGATTTCAGAAGGTTTATTCCTTTTAGGGTTGACACGCTCGAAAAGTGGTATTTTACTCCCCAATATAAGAGTGTCGAAGTAATAAAATAACCCGGTGAGTCCGGGGTCGATCCCCAGAAAAGAGATTTAGCGAAATAAAATAATGAGCAGTGCGGAAAGAAAAGTTTGATTTATTGAAGTAGTTGGGGACTTTTAGATTGAATTACATTAATAGAATGAAATGTTGGAGTTAGAGGATCCACTTTTAGTCTTTTAAACATTTAGAAACCTCGCTTTATTAAAATCTATAAATTGCCATTGTTACCCACTTAATTTATCTCAGGAATTAATTATGCCAATAAAAAGAACCAGCCATAAAGGCGGTAATCATTTCTGTCAATAATTAGTCCTACCAAGGTACTAAGCATGCCAAAAACATAAAATCAGCCATAAAGGCGGTGATACCGTTTGTCTATAACAAGTCCTACCAAGGTACTTAATTATGCCAAAATCGTATAAAACCAGCCATAAAGGCGGTAGAAAGATAAAACCAGCCATAAATGTGGTAAACAGATAAAACCAGCCATAAAGGCGGTAGACAGATTGTCAATAATTAATCTAGAATTAAATCAAGTTTTAATCATTAGATTTCAATTTATTTATTCTAATAGAAGCAAGTTTAATCTATGTTTTCATTATAAAAGTTTCACCCTTACCCCAACATAAAAGAAATTAGCTACTCATTTTGTAATAAACATACTTGTACATTTATTACTGAAATAAAAAGACATTACAAAAGCTTAAGTAAATAAACAAACAAGACACTCTCTCTCCAAGATTTACAGAGGAATCAGGAAAGAAAGTGTAGACACTGTATTTTTGCATAAGCCCGATGATGAGCCTCGTATGGAGGCACTACCTGAAAAGTCGCGGAAGTTGTGGGATGCAAATGCCGGAAGGAAAGAAAACCTCCAAAATTAACCCCTCATCGGATTCGGACTCACTAGCCCGCCTCGGATTCGCTCAGCCACTGTTTCAAAACCTTAGCCTCGGACAAGCCCAAAGACCTGCAACCGGCCCATTACCCTGCAACCCATCCATCCACACGGCCATGCAAGCCCATGCAACCCACACGCCTATGACCTTCCCAAATAAAAAATCACATGAAAAACACATGTTAAAATCCCCTCAAATCACCTTCCAATTTAATGAGATTTTGAATATTCTCCTCACTAAATTTAGAGATTTTGTTCCCTAAATAAATTAATAAAATATCTCCCATTTTTATTTGATTTGTTTTCTTGATTGAAGATCCCTTGAAAACATTATAAAAATGAGGCTTGACCAAACCCTCGAGACATTTTTCTTACATCTGACACGGCAATTAGAGAAAACAAACCTTGGAACCTCTTCTCCTTCTTTTTCTTGATCAAACAAAAAAAACAACAAAATCCTAAAGCCGAAACAAAAACCAACGAGAAGCCAAAAACCCTTAGCCGAAACAAGAAGCACAAACCAACGAAAAGCAAACCACAAAAGCCATGAAGAAAACAAACACAATCGACCAAGCCACCAACACCAAAACACTAGCAACAACCGACCAACCACCAAACAAAACAACAAAGCAACAACCCACCAAGCCACCAAACAAAACAACAAAAAATAGTGAAGAAAACATCCCCTCAATAACCGAAACAGTCCCAAAAATACAAGCAATAAACATCCCTTAAATCACAGTGAAACAGCCCACACAAAAATAGCAAGAAGCAACCCCTCAATCAGCGTGAAACAACCCACACAAAAACAACAAGAAGCAACCCCTCAATCACCGTGAAACAGCTCACATAAAAATAGAAATAAATAACCCTTCCATCACCGTAAAAACAGCCCCTAAAAACTGCACAAACAGTAGACAAAACACCCCCTAAAAATCACACAAACCATAGCCAAAACAGCCCTTAAAACCGCACAAACAGTAGCCCAAACACCCCCTAACAATTGCACAAACATCAGCAAAAACAGTACCTAAATTAACCAGAACCGAGACCCCAAAAACAACAAAATCGGCGTCCAGAATAGTCCCTAAAATAGCAAAAATAGCAGCCCAAAATCACCAAAAATAGCAGCCAAAAATAGCAAAAACAACAACCAAAAATTAGCGAAATGGTGAGCAGAAACAATGAAACAGTGAGCAAAAAAACCGCGACCAGCAACCAGAAATAGCAAAGCTTTATTCCTTCCGGCGACGGCTTAATGCGCTTCCGAGAAGCAACTTAAAAGGTAAGACCTGAGGGCACCCTTTACCCTATTTATTTTATAGTTCTAGACACGGCATGCCTGGCTGGACGTGAAATACGTCCAGCCGGGTATGCGAAGTCCTATATTAAAGACGGCCAAATTTCTGGTCACACTTTTCTTTATTTCACTTTTGTTTCGTTATTTATCTTTTTTATTCATCGTTATTTTATTATTTCGCATTTTATTTCGTTATTTATTTTTTATTTCATCATTATCTTATCTCATATTTATTTTGTAATTTATCTTCTTATTTATTTATTTGCTTTTACTGTCGTTTTATTATTTCGCATTTAATCTCGTTATTTACCTTTTATTTATTTATTTTATTATTCCACCTTTATTTTATTTGTTCATTATCCGCTTATGCGTTATTATGTTGTTTCATGTTTATTTGCTTTATTTACATTGCATTAATGATTACGTATGGTATTATCCCTTATGGTATATCAGATGGAAACCCAGGCATAAATTTTGTAGCCGAATCCAAATGGATGGTAGTGTGGTCTGTACTTGGGATACAACTCCACGTACCACTCGAGAATACCCATATATGCGTGACTAACCCCCTCCTTTTGTTTATTGTTTATTTATCGGCGCTTTATTTGCTTTTAATTATTTTGATTCTTGTTATCGTACCTTGTATTCTTAATTTAATTCACTTTTATTTATATCTATGTTTATGGGTGTGCAAATTTGTGTGTTTATTTAAATTGTCTTGCATGAAATGTATAAGACTTGGCTATACCATTGTGTGAACCCGTCCATTATACTGGCATAAGTAAGGGATCATTCCGAACCCAATGGTTTGAGGTCTTCCCTTGCGATGGGTGAGTGCGGCCTTAAATCATTTCCTTGTTAACACTGGGTGGTGACTCTTTTATTCTCCAGTTTAGTCGCCCGCGGGCTAATCCGTACTATCTACGAGCTGCGAGCCCAAAAACGTCGTGGTCGCCGAACATCATAGGCATAGCGGTAAACCCAGTTTCACTCCTACAGAAAGTATGAAAATTTATGATGACATACGTTCCTATTTATAGGCAACTTTAGTCACGCGTCGCGATGCCAATTTTCTTCTTGTGTCATGACGCGCGTGCATATTGGGACACGTGTCAGAGAATGGTGAATCCATGTTGGGGACACGTGGTGGTGAGTCAGCGTCATCTTGGTTTCATTAGGCACGTCGCGACGTGTCACAGGTTCCACGCGTCGCGACATGAGTAGTGACATGATGGCGACACGTGTTGAAAGGAAGGCGCGTCGCGATGCTATGTAAAGTCTGTGTCGCGACATAGAGGCTGATTTTTGATTTTGCCCTTTTTTTAGTCTGGTTGTCCTGTTGAGCTTTTGAGCAGTATTTGTTGGGGTTGGTGCTCAGAGCGCCAATTCCCGGTTGTATTTCTGTTGAATACTTCTGTAAAACATTATTATTATGAATAATATATGTAGTTTCTATAATATAATCTATCTTTCTATATGGTAAACACGTAATGACCTTAGAATGATTAGTCATGGTACTGTTGCAAAAGCGTCGCAACGGACATTGAGTAGTATCATGACGTTGTCATTCTCAGACAGTTCCTGGTCAAGGTTTACACTACTTGGTCAGTATAGTAAACCCGTTGAGACCAGTACATGTCGTATACTGGAATATTTGATTCCAATGGTTTCTCAATGAACCAATAGTCTTGGAGACTAGTATAGACGTGTAGGTGTTTATAGCGGATAAACACTGAACGACTCACCGAAGATTCTTAATGGATGGTACACCAGCGTCAATAAGAATCTTCTCGGGTTGAGTAGCACTTGTGATTCTTAGACTTGAGATGCCATTGTGGGCACATGAGACATCTTCTACACTTAGATGGCAGTCACGTCACCGATCTATTTAGATCAGACCTCCGCCTGTTCGTTGGGTGTAGATAGATCCTCAGGGTGTCCTATGTGTATCAAGATAGGATCCGTCAGTTATGTGTACCAGAGCATAGGTAGTCCATATGATTAGCAATCAGATAAAACCATGGGCCCGTGGTAAAGTTTAGAAGCTAGTTCTAAACATTCTTTTAGAGATTGCTAATAGAATAGTCGACTGGATAATCCCGATAGAGATTTGACGTTTACATCTATATCTCCGGGATTTATCCGGATACCTGTGACGGAGGAATTATACATTTGCCATGACCTCGACCTGTATGGTTCAGCGAGATTATCTGTGATCGTCATAATCTACGGGTGGATAAATTATGGACACGAAATTTGATTTCGTGACGGATATACCTGAATCTAGAGAGTCTCAATAATGAAACATACTCGTAGAGCACTAGAGCAACATTAATAAATAATATTGATTATTTATAAAGTCGTTTAAAGGTTAAACGCAAAATACATGCTAAAGGGACTAGATAGTCATTTGCCTAATTATTGTGTATTTACATTTAATACTTGATTAATTTAAATACACATTAATTAATAGTCAAAATGAGTTATTTGACTTATATCCTAAATGAATATATATTTTTAATATTAATGTAAATATTATACATATATTTAATATATTTGTATTTAATTAATTAATTAATTATTAATTGTTAAATGATTAAATTAATTAAAATAAAAATATCTTAACATTTGGATATTTGGTTTAAATGATTAAGTTGCCTTTGTTGACTTAATATAAATATCTATAAAGTGTTATTAAGATATTTATGCAAGTTGATTTAATGAAATTGAAATGAAATTAAAACAAAATTTGCTTATTATTCCATTTGGTGAATTCGGCCAAGGCCTTATTTTAATAAGTATATATTGTTTTTTTTTTCATTTACACTTTAACCTAATACAGTTTTCATAAAACTCCATTGAAAGAAACCAAGGAAACAAGTGAAGGAGAAAAGGAAAAACCAAAAGAAAAGCTTGGATTTTGTAAGTTTTTCAAACTTACTATTAGAAAGGAAATTGTTCCTTAGGATCTAGGCAACATCTTGTGATGTTCTTGAGTTATTCTTTTCTTTATTTCTTGTGTTTTGATGATGGAAATTTTTATTGAAAGTGTTGAGCCTGTATTGTGAAGGAAGGTTGTGACTATTGTAGTTGTAAGCTTTCTTTTAAGGTTTTGGAAACCATGTTGCTAATCTAGAGTTGTTGAACCACTCTTAGATGACCTAGATTTGATCTTGAGTTGTTTCTTTGTGTTGATACTTGGATTGGATGTAAGAATGATGATTGAAGTAATTGATTTAATGTATTTGGTCTAATTTTTCCAATTTGTGGAAATTGAAAAATTAGGGTTCATAACTAATTCCAAATTTGGGGCTTTTCATATATGTTGTGTATTTGTATGTGTATATGATGCATATAAAGTTTCATGTTGATTGGATTACATTTGGATGTGTTTTGAATCATGAAATGACAAAATGCACAAAATGCCCACCATTGGGAGCATTCGGCCAAGGAGTTAAAATTTGGGGATTTTGGTGCTTTTGGTGTTTTGATGTTTTGAACATGCTAAGTTCATCTTAGAAATGATTTAGAATCATTCAAAATTGATTAGATCAATTTCGGACTAAAATGGACAAAATACCAAAATAAGGGTAATTTGGTAAATTCACTTAAATATGATTTATTGAATTTTATTTCATAATTTGATTATTGGAATATTAAATAAATATGTTTATTTAATTAATCCGAGAAAATTTTTTGAAATCGGAAAATTTGATTTTCCACCGCTTCCGCTGCGTTACCGGATTCAGCCCCTAAAAACCCTACAAAATGGTATCAGAGCGAGTCTGATTCTAGGCCACCTAAAATGATTAGCTTTAATTAAATCAATGTTTAATCATGTTTTCTTGACTTTATGCATCCTTATTAAAATCTAATTTGGTTAGATTTAGGGTGTATGACACTTAGCGGAAAATCCCTAATTAATAAGGTTTTAATGTAATTATGTATTTGATGCATGTTATATGGTCCGTCTTGTCAATACGGTTTATGAATACTTCTATGTGACTACATCCGAGACCGTGCCTCTGTTGTGAGGGTGTAGCCGATAGATATTTATTTATTCCGGATGTATATCAGATACTAGGTAAATTCAAGTAAAAGCGGAATTCTGAACGTGCCTTAGCTGTCAGGATTACGTAAGTAACTTGAGTTTATCATTGATGAGTTTAACCTTGGTACGTCTCCTTGTGGGCCTGCCTTCGCAGCGACAACGAGAAACGACCAGGACCGGAAACCCAGGAGTCACTACTGAGTGATTGACAAATGCGTTGTCTACCTGATGAATATACGTAGGCGAGACCGTGCCTCTGCTGTGAGCCGAAATATATTCACGGGATCCACTTTTCACTATTTGTATTTAATTTAAATATTAAATCTTTGTATTCTGTTTGGGGACTACAGTATTGCATGATTTAGTGGGAGGGGCATTTTTAGATTAAAAATCCATGATCTAGTTTATGCTTTTGATATTATATGAAACTGCTTAATTTCTGCTAACCGTTTTTCGTGATCTATATGATAGATTGGCGATGGCGGCACAATCCACAAATCAGTTTGCGCGTATGCTTGACTGGCGTAAACACACACGTATAACGCAAGCGCACATATCGTTCAAGTAGTATAAAAATATCGATCACACGAGGACTTAATTCCTACTGTTGTTATTAATTATTGAATCTATTTATTTACAAATATCTAATTGAGGGTGAAAAGAATGATTGTTTGATTGGTTGAAAGTGGTTTTACAAAATAAATAAATAAATAAAAGACAAAAGAAAATACTAAGGAAAATTACAAAAGATACAAAGATCTAGGGTTGTGAATCCTTGTAATATCTTTTAAAAGATGAAGTGATTATTTTATGTTTGTGTAATAAATCAGTTTACTAACCTGGAACACTAAATTATGCAAAAGCCTCTGTCGATGGTCAGACGCAAATACCCACTTTAACCCAATTGAACCATATGTCTATGTCAACCAAATTATCTGGATTCATTAAGTTTAAGTTCCAATTATGGCTACCCCCGCCTGACAGGTATATTCCTATCATGTAAGGAATTCTATTAAAGGGTTATCTATCCTCAAGGAAGATCGTGGGCTATTAAGTCTAAGGCTGAAACCTAAAATCCCTATATCTTGTTCATTTTAGATTTACCATATCAATCTTATTGGTGATCAAATAACAAGAAGCATTAAGCTTAAGACTTAATAAGTAAACCTTTAAATTACCCAAACTATAAAATAACCCCTTATAAACCGGTGATATTAGAATTCATCACAACCCCAGATAACTAACACATAACTAGGGCTAGTAACAACTTAAAAGTAAAAAGACATAAAGTAAAAATACTGAAAAGTAAAAGACATAAAATAAAACTGAAAAGTAAAATAAAATAAAATGCTAAGGTAAAAGGAATTACTTTTACTACTACTAATTTAGATATCTCCCATAAAATAATATATAAACTTATGATAATATTACCAACCGACCATATAGGCGGTATCCTGATTAAGTCAAATTAAGTCCAACCAGCCATAAAGGCGGAACCAAAATTAAATTACCAACCGACCAATCTGGCGGTATCCTTTTTAAGTCAATATTTTAAATAGTGAATATATTATTTTTAAAGGAGATTAATCTAAATAGTAACAGTAAAAGAATTACCTTTCACCCTAGCTGGGGAGTTACCTCCTCATGGTAAATAGTAAAAATTGTAAAGTAAAAAGTAAAAATTAAATTACTATTATTACAAAACGTAATTAAAATTATTTACAAAACTAAAAATTAAAAACTAAAAACTAAAAACTAAAAGAATCTAGAGAGAGAAACTATCTCTTTAGAAAGAATATAAGAGAGAGAGTGGTGCCTGAATTCTGAAATCTCGAGCTCAATTTATAGGCCTCGGTAGGCTTCCAGCGTCGCGACGCCAGGGCCCTCAGCGTCGCTACGCCAGCTTTTGTCGACGTGGCAAGCTCTGGTTCATCTGTTTGAAGATTCTGGATAAACTGATAAGGTGACACGTGGCGCGGTAGTTGGGCTTCAATTATTGTGACACGTGGAGGATTCTGATTGGTCACTGAGATTCTTATCCGCCATGTGTCAGATAAGAATTAGATACTCAATTATTGATGCTGACGTGGCGACACGTGGGAAAGAGACTGTCGGCACCGCAGGATTGCGACACGTGGCACTTCCTGATTGGCTGATAATGATGTGGCACGACACGTGGTAATGTTGACTTGTTGACTTGCTGACGTGGCTGATGACATAGAGACACGTAGGATGCCACGTGGCACACGTGGCGATGATGACTGTCGGCACCGTAGGATGCTGACACGTGGCACGTCGCATGTTAGCAGATCGGCTGTGATGGTGACACGTGGCACAACGCATTTTAGCAAAGTCGAACTTTTCTCAGATTCTGATTTGTGGACCCGGCGCACGTTAGCACTGTTCGGCGCATTTTAGACGTCGCGACGCGGAAGGTCTTGGCGTCGCGACGCTGACATTTTACTGAAATGTCATTTTTGTCCAATTTTCACTGTTTTGGCCCAAATCACCTCCAGAATGTCCTGAAACTTTATTTATCTACAAAATAACATAAAACACATCAAAACGTTCACAAAACTCAAGAAACTATACAAAATTTTAGGTTAAATGAGGGGGAAATAGTGATATAAATACCAATCATCAATGCTTGCTGCGAACAAACTGAAATGCGCTGAGAACTTCGCTGACTGGGAATTGGATTTGAGGATTGTCCTCGTTTCCGAAAAGCTGGGAAATGTTCTTGAGGGTCCGTTGCCCCTTGCTGTGGGTACGGATGCTTCGGAGGAGGAACGCCAAGTTTTTAAAACTTGGAAGGATGATGATTTAAGGGTTAAATCATATATCCTTAGTTCACTGTCTCCGAAACGCAAGCAACAGTTCTATGGTATGTTAGATTCCTATAGTATGATGACGCGATTGAGACAATCGTTTTAGAACCAAGAACAAGTGATTGTTCACAAAGTCGCCATGGAACTGTTCCATGCGCGTCTAGATGAGGGGGCAAAGTGTTAGCCCACATGTCTTCAGATGATCGATTTGATCGATCAATTGAGGCAACATAATCTCATCTTGAATGACATTCTCGGTAGGAGTGTAATTCTTGGTTCTCTTCCAGCTTCATTTCGCCAGTTCGTGATGTACTTCAACATGCACGGGACTTGTCTGTACCTACCAGTTCGTGATGTACTTCAACATACCTTATTCCAAATTTGGGGCTTTTCATATATGTTGTGTATTTGTATGTGTATATGATGCATATAAATTTTCATGTTTATTGGATTACATTTGGATGTGTTTTGATCATGAAATGACAAATGGCACAAAATGCCCACGATTGGGAACATTCGGCCAATGAGTTAAAATTGGGGATTTTGGTGCTTTTGGTGTTTTGATGTTTTGAACATGCTAAGTTCATCTTAGAAATGATTTAGAATCATTCAAAATCGATTAGATCAATTTCGGACTAAAATGGACAAAATACCAAAATAAGGGTAATTTGGTAAATTCACTTAAATATGATTTATTGAATTTTATTTCATAATTTGATTATTGGAATATTAATAAATATGTTTATTTAATTAATCCGAGAAAAATTTTTGAAATCGGAAAATTTGATTTTCCACCGCTTCCGCTGCGTTACCGGATTCAGCCCCTAAAAACCCCTACAAGATAGTATCAGAGCGAGTCTGATTCTAGGCCACCTAAAATGATTAGCTTTAATTAAATCAATGTTTAATCATGTTTTCTTGACTTTATGCATGCTTATTAAAATCTAATTGGTTTAGATTTAGGGTGATGACACTTAGCGGAAAATCCCTAATTAATAAGGTTTTAATGTAATTATGTATTTGATGCATGTTTTATGGTCCGTCTTGTCAATACGGTTTATGAATACTTCTCGTGACTACATCCGAGACCGTCCTCTGCTGTGAGGTGTAGCCGATAGAGATTTATTTATTCCGGATGTATATCAGATACTAGGTAAATTCAAGTAAAGCGGAATTCTGAACGTGCCTTAGCTTGTCAGGATTACGTAAGTAACTTGAGTTATCATTGATGAGTTTAACCTTGGTACGTCTCCTTGTGGGCCTGCCTTCGCAGCGACAACGAGAAACGACCAGGACCGGAAACCCAGGAGTCATTACTGAGTGATTGACAAATGAGTTGTCTACCTGATGAATATACGTAGGCAAGACCGTGCCTCTGCTGTGGGCCGAAATATATTCACGGGATTCACTTTTCACTATGTATTTAATTTAAATATTAAATCTTTGTATTCTGTTTGGGGACTACAATATTGCATGATTTAGTGGGATAGGCATTTTAGATTAAAAATCCATGATCTAGTTTATGCTTTTGATATTATATGAAACTGCTTAATTTCTGCTAACCGTTTTTTCGTGATCTATTTGATAGATTGGCGATGGCGGCACAATCCATAAATCAGTTTGCGCGTATGCTTGATGCGAATAAACTGAAAGGCGCTAAGAACTTCGCTGACTGGGAATTGGATTTTAGGATTTTCCTCGATTCGAAAAGCTGGGATATGTGATCTGTTCTTGAGGGTCCGTTGCCCCTTGCTGTGGGTGACGGATGCTTCAGAGGAGGAACGCCAAGTTTTTGAAACTTGGAAGGATGATGATTAAAGGTTAAATCATATATCCTAGTTCACTGTCTCCGAAACTCAAGCAACAGTACTATGGTATGTTAGATTCCTATAGTATGATGACGCATTGAGACAATGTTTGAGAAAAACAAGAACAAGTGATTGTTCACAAAGTCGCCATGGAACAGTTCCATCGCGTCGTTGGATGGGGGCAAAGTGTTAGCCCACATGTTCTTCAGATGATCGATTTGATCGATCAATTGAGGCAACATAATCTCATTCTTGAATGACATTTTCGGTAGGAGTGTCATTCTTGGTTCTCTTCCAGCTTCATTTCGCCAGTTCGTGATGTACTTCAACATGCACGGGACTGTCGTACCTACCAGGAGTACATAGGATGTTGCTCCGCAGGAAGAAGAGGACCTTAAGAAGGGAGTACCGACTCGCCCTCCAAGAAACTACTCTCTTTCGGCTTCTTCCCAAGGATGGTCCAAGGGAAAAAAGAAAGAAGAAAGGAAAAGAAAAAAAAAGAAGAAGAAGGCTTTCGGTCCTCTACAACAGGCGAAGATTGCTAAGCCCAAGAGGGCTTCTGAAGACAAATGCCACCACTGCGGCAAAGTCGGGCATTGGAAAAGGAACTGTCCTGATTACATCGCCCAGCTGAGGAGAGCAGAGCATCTACATCAGGTACTTTTTTTTTCCAGTTATTGATTTATCTTGGCTTGTGAAGCCGTTACATCCAACTAGGTTTTAGATTCTGCTTGTCCCATTCACATTTGCAATTCGTTGCAGGTGCTGAAGGAAAGTAGGAGGCTGAAGCCCGGGGAGGAGATTAGATGGTTGCGTTCGGGAGTGGAGACTCCTTGGATGCAGTTGCAGTGGGACTATGCGAGATCTCATTGCCGAATGGGACACTTTTGTTAAATGAATGTCATTTTGTACCTGGATGTGTAGCTAATCTTATATCACTTTTGTATTGGATACATAAGGCTCTGTATTAATATTAAGAATAGTTCTTTATATTTATATGATAGTAATAATATTCAGATCCTTGTTCTCCCAACCAGCATGCTATTATACGGCGCACATTAACTAAAAAAGATATATTACGTACTGGAGTTAATAACGTAGTTACCTTAACCTGTAATTAATAATGTGAACTTTGGCATATGAGACTTGGTCACATTGGCGTCAAACGCCTTACCGAATTGGTTAGGAATGGATTGATATCAGATCTTACCATTGAATCCTATCCAACTGTGAATCCTGCATTCAGGGTAAGATGAAGAAAGCCCCATTTTCTGGTGTTGGACACCGCGCCACTAACTTATTGGAACTCGTACATTCTGATGTATGTGGTTCACTAAGTCAAACTGATCACAGTGGTTATTCGTACTTCGTTACCTTACCGATGATTTGTCACGGTACGGTTATGTGTATTTGATGCGACATAAATCGGAAACCTTGAAAAGTTCAAAGAGTTCCGAAATGAAGTAGAAAAAAAACTGGTAAATATATTAATGCCTTTGATTAGATCGAGGCGGGAATATATGAGTGGTGAGTTCATGGATTATATGAAGGAGAATGGGATTCTCGCCCAATATACTCCTCCAGGTACTCCACAACACAATGGAGTGTCTGAGATGAGAAATCGGACTTTATGGATATGGTCGATCAATGTTGAGTTTCACAGATTTGCCCTATTATTTATGGGGCTACTCTCTTTAACTGCCGCACATCTTTTGAACAAGATTCCTTCAAAAGCTGGTTCCTATGACTCCGTATCAGATATGGTTCGGTAGGAGACCAAATCTTAATTATATTAAGGTTTGAGGTTGTCCTGCCTATGTCAGGGTGACTCAGTAAGATAAGCTTTCGCCTCGAGGGCAAAAGTTTAGGTTTGTTGGATATCCTTCGAATACGGGGGGATATATGTTCTATGATACCGAACATCGAAATGTGTTCGTAGCTCGCTTCGTAAAATTTCTAGAAGTAGAATTTTTGTCAGAAGGTGGTAATCATAGACAGGTGGCTTGATGAAGTCCAACCTGAAAACAACGAACCAACGGAGGAACCTGAAGTTCAAGTAGATGAAGGACCTTCAACACACACACTCCGTAGGGAAAAATGGTATCTAGACCTCCTGAACGCTTGTATTTAATACAAGAAAAGAGTCTGGATGTTCTCTTAGTTGAAGAGACAGATCCTTTCACCTATAGAGAATCGATGTTGGACATCGACTCCGGTGAAATGCAAAGTGCCATGAAATCCGAGATAGACTCAATGCATGAAAATCAAGTTTGGGATTTGATTCCGCTTCCCGAAGGAATTGTTCCTATCGGTTGTAAATGGGTTTACAAGAGGAAGCGCGGGCCAGACGGTAAGGTTTAAACTACAAGGCCCGACTGGTAGCAAAAGGTTACACGCAGCGACCTGGCGTCAACTACGATGGAAATTTTCACCGGTTGCAATGCTTAAGTCTATCCGGATTTTGCTTTCTATAGCAGCGTATCATGACTACGAGATTTGGCAAATGGATGTCAAAACGCTTTCTAAATGGATTTCTTGATGAAGAAATCTATATGGAACAGCCGGAAGGTTTTGCGTCCAGCGAAACCTCGGGTATGGTATGTAAGCTTAAGAAGTCCATTTATGGACTAAACAAGCTTCACGAGTTGGGAATCTTCGATTCGACGAGATTATTAGATCGTCTGGTTTTCTCAAGAATTCGGAAAAATCCTGTGTGTTATCAGAAGGCCAGTGGGAGCATGGTCGTATTTTAGTCCTATATGTTGATGACATCCTAATCATTGGGAATGATTTAGGTATGTTACAAAGCGTCAAAGCATACCTCTGTAAGAATTTCTCCATGAAGGACCTGGGAGAGCTTCCTATGTTTTAGGGATAAAAACTCTATAGAGATAGACAAAGGAGGCTGATTGGTTATCCCAATCAACGTACATAGTAAGATCTTGGAACGATATAGTTTTGGTAACTTTAAGACAACAAACATACCGTTCAGACATGGGATTCATCTTTCTAAGAAGATATGTCCACAAACAGAAGATGAGAAGGTTAGAATGTCTAACCAACCTTATGCTTCGTGTTTGGGTAGCATAATGTATGCCATGTTATGTACGAGGCCTGATATCAGTTTCGCTGTTAGCGTAACTAGTCGATATCAGTCCAATCCAGGTAATGACCATTGGATGGCCATTAAATATATCCTAAAGTATCTCAAAGGTACCAAGGATAAGTTAATAATTTATGGAGGAAACGAACTGCAGGTTTATGGGTATACAGACTCCGATTTTCAATCGGATCCCGATGATAGAAAGTCTACATCTGGATTTGTCTTTACCCTTAACGGAGGTGCAGTTTGTTGGAAGAGTTCCAAACAGAGATTGACAGCAGATTCCACCACTGAGGCGGAATATATTGCAGCTTCTGAAGCTGCAAAAGAGGCTGTGTGGATAAAGAACTTTATCACAGAATTGGGAGTTATCCCAAGTATCGAGAATGCGATTCCGTTATACTGTGATAATACTGGAGCCATTGCGCAAGCAAAAGAACTGATGGCGCATTAGAAGTCGAATCATGTGGAATGCAAGTACCACATCATTCGAGAGATCGTGTAGTGAGGGGATATTGTCGTGTGCAAGGTAACGAGTGAAGATAATGTAGCAGACCCGCTGACGAAGGCCATACCTCCGAAGTTGTTTGATAAACACGTGGAGTCGATGGGTATTAGATACAATCGATATTGGCACTAGAGCAAGTGGGAGATTTTGTTGGGGTTGGTGCTCAGAGCGCCAATTCCCGGTTGTATTTCTGTTGAATACTTCTGTAAACAATATATGCAGTTTCTATAATATAATCTATCTTTCTATATGGTAAAGACGTAATGACCTTAGAATGATTTGTCATGGTACTGTTGCAAAAGCGTCGCAACGGACATTGAGTAGTATCATGACGTTGTCATTCTTAGACAGTTCATGGTCAAGGTTTACACTACTTGGTCAGTATAGTAAACCCGTTGAGACTAGTACATGTCGTATACTGGAATATTTGATTCCAATGGTTTCTCAATGAACCAATAGTCTTGGAGACTAGTATAGACGTGTAGGTGTTTATAGCGGATAAACACTGAACGACTCACTGAAGATTCTTAATGGATGGTACACCAGCGTCAATAAGAATCTTCTCGGGTTGAGTAGCACTTGTGATTCTTAGACTTGAGATGCCATTGTGGGCACATGAGACATCTTCTACACTTAGATGGCAGTCACGTCACCGATCTATTTAGATCAGACCTCCGCCTGTTCGTTGGGTGTAGATAGATCCTCAGGGTGTCCTATGTGTATCAAGATAGGATCCGTCAGTTATGTGTACCAGAGCATTGGTAGTCCATATGATTAGCAATCAGATAAAACCATGGGCCCGTGGTAAAGTTTAGAAGCTAGTTCTAAACATTCTTTTAGAGATTGCTAATAGAATAGTCGACTGGATAATCCAGATAGAGATTTGACGTTTACATCTATATCTCTGGGATTTATCCGGATACCTGTGACGGAGGAATTATACATTTTCCATGACCTCGACCTGTATGGTTCAGCGAGATTATCCGTGATCGTCATAATCTACGGGTGGATAAATTATGGACACGAAATTTGATTTCGTGACGTATAACCTGAATCTAGAGAGTCTCAATAACGAAACATACTTGTAGAGCACTAGAGCAACATTAATAAATAATATTTATTATTTATAAAGTCGTTTAAAGGTTAAACGCAAAATACATGCTAAAGGGACTAGACAGTCATTTGCCTAATTATTGTGTATTTACATTAATACTTGATTAATTTAAATACACATTAATTAATAGTCAAAATGAGTTATTTGACTTATATCCTAAATGAATATATGTTTTAATATTTAATGTAAATATTATACATATATTTAAATATTTGTATTTAATTAATTAATTAATTATTTAATTGTTAAATGATTAAATTATTAAAATATAAATATCTTAACATTGGATATTTGGTTTAAATGATTAAGTTGCCTTTGTTGACTTAATATAAATATCTATAAAGTGTTATTAAGATATTTATGCAAGTTGATTTAATGAAATTGAAATGAAATTAAAACAAAATTTGCTATTATTCCATTTGGTGAATTCGGCCAAGGCCTTATTGTAATAAGTATATATTGTTTTGTTTTTCATTTACACTTTAACCTAATACACTTTTCATAAAACTCCATTGAAAGAAACCAAGGAAACAAGTGAAGGAGAAAAGGAAAAACCAAAAGAAAAGCTTGGATTTTGTAAGTTTTTCAAACTTACTATTAGAATTGAAATTGTTCCTTAGGATCTAGGCAACATCTTGTGATGTTCTTAAGTTATTCTTTTCTTTATTTCTTGTGTTTTGATGATGGAAATTTTTATTGAAAGTGTTGAGCATGTATTGTGAAGGAAGGTTGTGGCTATTGTAGTTGTAAGCTTTCTGTTAAGGTTTTGGAAATCATGTTGCTAATCTAGAGTTGTTGAACCACTCTTTGATGACCTAGATTTTATCTTTAGTTGTTTCATTGTGTTGAGACTTGGATTGAAGTAATTGATTTAATGTATTTGGTCTAATTTGTCCAATTTGTGGAAATTGAAAAATTAGGGTTCATAACTAATTCCAAATTTGGGGCTTTTCATATATGTTGTGTATTTGTGTGTGTATATGATGCATATAAAGTTTCATGTTGATTGGATTACATTTGGATGTGTTTTGAATCATGAAATGACAAAAGGCACAAAATGCCCACCATTGGGAGCATTCGGCCAATGAGTTAAAATTTGGGGATTTTGGTGCTTTTGGTGTTTTGATGTTTTGAACATGCTAAGTTCATCTTAGAAATGATTTAGAATCATTCAAAATTGATTAGATCAATTTCGGACTAAAATGGACAAAATACCAAAGTAAGGGTAATTTGGTAAATTCACTTAAAAATGATTTTTTGAATTTTATTTCATAATTTGATTATTGGAATATTAAATAAATATGTTTATTTAATTAATCCGAGAAAAATTTTTGAAATCGGAAAATATGATTTTCCACCGCTTCCGCTGCGTTACCGGATTCAGCCCCTAAAAACCCCTACAGTATTTTACCTGACAAATAACATAAAATAACACAGTAAAAACACTCAAAACATAACTTAAAATAATATTTCACAAATGTGCCAATTTAAGGAGATTAGTGAAACTATTAGTGTAAAATGATTAACTTATCGTATAATAAATATACACTTTTTAGTATTCATCACACCCCCCAACCAGCTTATTACTAGTCTCTAGTAATTCAAGCGGAATTTAAAAGGAGGAATTCTTATCTAAGTCAACAATTGTTTTCTTTCTCTCTAAATGATCAAATAAATGACTTCTCCTGTAATTTTTTCCATTCTTCCATATACTCATAAAACAAGGTATTAATCAATATATTGCGCCCACAATATCACAAGTATTTGTTGAAAAGATAGTAATATTTTTATTCTAAAATTATGTTAGAGTTTACACATTTTGGCAGTGAAAGTTTATTTATAAACATATCTTCAATCCATGTATCGAACTTTGAGACAGTGACTCCCAAACTAGTTGGTTTTAGGGCATCAGGTGTTAAGACACCCCTACGGACTTAATTGCTCGGATCTCAGATAGAAAGTGTCCAAAACATATCTTCAATCCATGTATCGAACTTTGGGCCAGTGACTCCCAAACCAGTTGGTTTTAGGGCACTAGGTGTTAAGACACCCCTACGGACTTAATTGCTCGGATCTCAGATAAAAAGTGTCTGATTCCCTTAAGCTTTCTTTTTAACCCCTGTAACGAGCTTTGGGCCAGTAATTCCCAAACCAGTTGGCCTTAGGGTACTAAGTGTTAAGACACTCCTACAAACTTAATTGCTCAAGTTAAAAAGGCTACGAAGACGAACTTATTTCATTTTTTTTACATTATAAAAATTTCACTGCCTATAGGTGTTACCTCCAACAAACTAGAGAACTGAATATTACAGAATTTTCACTTACCACCAATGATCATATGTTACTATATTATTGATAATATCTGTCAGACGAGCATATAAAGATCAAATTTAATCAATGTTATGGAGAATTCAGAAATTGAATGATTCAAAAATAAAGGAACGATAAATAACTGTTGGAGTTTCTAAGCCTCCCAGATCATTAAACAAGCATGAAACAAGTGTGAATAACAACGAGGGAGTTGCAGAATACTCACATCGATTAGTTGAGTGACGCGCAAGGCAACAAAAATTATTTTCTGCCTCCATGGACTGCTCGGCAGTGGCAGTGAAACAGCTCACTATTTTCGGCCATTGTTGCTCCTTGAACAAGCTCCAAGCTTCGTCAAACGATTCCAAGCTCATGGGTGGACTTCCCTATCACCTTCGCATGTCTCTCGGAGTGCTAGCTCTTGATGATTTTGCCGCAAAATCATCACACTGAAGCTTCCCTTGCTCACGGTTTCTGGGCAGAAAACCAGTGAAGAAATGCCCACAATGGGCGTGAGAGAGAAGAGAGAAAATAGAGGAGAGATGTGTTGGTTTTCCAAAAAATGTGTATTAGATTTTTTTGTTTTCAAAAAACAAATAAACATATACCATTTTCTTTTTCCAAAAAAGTCAAGCTAATTAAAGCTTACAACCACCAACATCAAATCCCATCAATCAAAGAATAGTGACTGGTGTCAATCACTCAAAGTGAAATACATCCATCACTTGATTGACGACTGATGTGACGTTAGATGCGACTTTCGATTTGATGCTTGATTTGACTTGCGTGCCGCACTCGAATTCGAAATGTGAATGCGCTCGCAAACAATCCCGGGCTCGGGTTCGCTAATTCCAAATTAACAAATTTTCCGTTGCGACGTAATTAAATGATTATGCCTAGCGAAATCACTATTCACGTCGCTAACGAATTAATTCTAAATTAACTCGTTCGCCCGAATTAAAATCTAATTTTAATTCCGCGTCGAAATCCAATTTCATTTAATATATCAAATATATATAATTCCAAATTAATCGTTATCTCTCTTTAATTGATATTTTATCCCAGATAAAATATCTCCGCTATTAATCCCAGATTAATTTTCTCTCTCATCTAATTAATCCCAGATTAATTAAAAGTGCGAGTCATACGTCATCGGTGAACCTTTGGGAAGCGACCCATGAGATCCCCAGATATGTTGGCAGTAATTCGATCGTCGGCCTATCCGAACACGTAAGTACCTAGTACTATATTTGTACCGATTTACAAGACAAGGTTGGCTTCTAACAAAGCGCTATGCCTACCTATTTCTCCAGAAATATCCTTACAGGAATATAAAGATCTATATCAGGCGTAGTCTACGTAGTATTGCATATGTCGATCCAGTATCGAATGATCACGTGCTAGGCCTGGGGCTGAAATTGTGTCTGCCCCGTACGAAGCACATGTCGGATGTCTGGTAACTAGTCTCTATAATCGAATATACATGACATTGTCATAATATCCCGATAGCTGTAGCATTTAAGAGAACCAGTCTCGTATCCTACGTGACCATCATCTCCACTATGACTGGAGTGATACTTCCGTCTTGACATCACACCCAACACACTACGATTCTCGATATACCCAGAAGAGGCGTTCACAGAAACCGGTTAAAGCCTTGGACGACCAAAACCAAAGTATATTGATTGTCGCAAGTATTAGCGGTGTAAGTCTCAGGTTAAGACCAAATACACCTACCCTGATGTCGGACTTCCATAGACACATAGTCATACTACCAATGGAATTCCGAGGGGGTCTATCCAGAGCGAAGCTGTTTCCCATACCATCGGTAAAACACAACCTCCTATTACAGTTGCATGAGTATCCTATACCCAAATATATGAGAACTATGTCGTTATGCCCTCACAACGCGCATAAGTGTAATACTAGTCTTTTACGTATTTATCGATGTCCAATCTCGATAATACTCTGACTATGGATATTTAATGATTTATCCTTCATGGGCTGATACTGTCTCATATCATTCTCAATCCAGGAATAAATCACAGGGACCTCCTATCATTTATACATCTTGGTGATCTAATCACAAATGATAAGAGAGCAATCTCCTTTGTCACATAGTTAATTTGTACAACAACACCATGATCTGTACAAATAGTGACGCTATGGGTCATAATTGTCCAACAATATCCCACTTGGCCTATAGCCAGTCACTCGAGTGTCTAACACCCGAACTATGTACGGTTCGCTCAAACTGCTGAGGAAAGGCTTTCGTCAGTGGATTTGCATGATTATCGTCTAATGCGATTTATTCGATCATCACATCACCACGATGTATGATCGGAACGAATCAGATGAATATCCAAGTATATATCTGGATCGTTGATGAGACCATTAATTCTTTAGGCTATGTTGAAGCCTAGCTCAGCTGCTAACAGAACTATATCTAATCTAATTAGATTTGTTAACGACCCAAAAGGCTTTTATTGCTGCCTCAGCTGCAGTAATAACCCGCATTTGTTGTTTATTCGGTAAGAGTATCTTGCTTGGAATATTTCCAGCTCACTGTTCCGTTATTCAAACTTTATAGTACCGTTTGCGACTTATAGTCGTTTTATTGGTTTAGGAAACTTGCTACAGTGATCCCAATCACTTCAAGTTCTCCTTTCTCCATAGTTTAAGAAAGCATCCTTAGTTCTCTAAGATATTAAAGGATGTTCTTAACATCAATCCAGTGACTATCATTTGGATTGGCCTGTTTGTGAATCCATATACACAAAGCGTATGAGACACCAGGTCGCGTACATTTTTCAATGTACGGTTTCTCGGAGAGTTTTTCATGAAAGCCAAGATTTCACCGATAATTATTATGGGAATATCATTTCTAAGAAATGACATATTATCATTATTTATAGGACAACCATTGTCAGTGCGCTCCCACTAATCTCCTTATATACACAAGAATCATTTTCATTTTGAATTAAATCATAAACTATTATGATTACATCAAAACTATAATTTTAAGAACCTATGCTTGCTTCAATCCAAACATGGATCGAATAACCTGCAAACCTTGTTTGCTAGTCTTCGTACGAAAAAACCGTCAGGATGTTGTAAACATCCTCCAAAAGGTTTCCGTTTAAGGAAAGAGATTTTCTGGTTCAGCTGACATATTTCATAAATGAAACATGCAGTATCAGCAAGCATTATCCATATGGATTTACCGTGGCAACAGGTAAAAGGTTGAATCGTTGTAATCAACACAATGTTGATAATGATACCTTTCCGCTAAAAGTCTAGCTTTATACGTTGGTATGTTGCCATCCATGTACGTCTTCCTTGAAGACTTATAAGTACCAATAGGTACAATGCCACTTTGCCATAATAAGGAGTCGATACCTTGTATCACTTCCTCATACGTAGTCAGTTGGTATTCCTCTAAAGATTAACATCTTTATGAGGTGAGATCAGAAACCCATACCCCATGTTATTTTCTGACTCTCTCCGACTCACGCGGTTCTTGTGTATTCGAAGATTTATTGGTATAGTTTCATCCTTGATGAACTATTTGTGTTCCATTAAGGATTGGTGCCTGGAACAGTATCACTCTGATTTTCATCGAGTTTTACTATCCTCCCACTTACCACTGCATATAGGTATTCCTTTTAGGAAAACCGCATAGTGAGCAACAATTAAATTGTTCTCTTGTGAGTTATATAAGTACTATACTTTGGTATCCCTAGGATAACCAACAATTTGGCACTTATCCGATTTGAGTTTTAGTTTGGTATCATCCAAACATATGCCTAGCATACCCAAATATTCAGGAATGAGAAACCCGGTTTCTTTACTGTTCATATCTAATATGAAGTCTGTCTAACAAATTTTAATGGAAACTTATTCTAAATAAGTTTAGCACTGTTAATGCGTATCCGTTAAAGGAAATGGTAGCTCAGAGCGACTCATGATTAACCTTATAATGTCCAACAAAATTCGGTTACTTGTTCGGATACACCGTCAGGATGACGTGTTCCGGGAGGAGTCCTCTTTGAAAGAATACTATACTCTTTCAAGTATATTAGAAACTTATTGCTTAATTATTTTCTATTACGGTCTTACCGTGACGGTTAATACTTTAGCTGATCTGTTTGTCTATTTCGCGTCGAAAACTGTAAAAGTTTTCGATTTATGTTTCAAAGGAAACACGTAACCACAACGCGATGCCACATCCGTAAAGGTCATGAAATATTAATATCCACCTCTAGCCTAGCTATAAATGGGCCCACATGCTTCACTATGAAGTAGGGCTAACAGATCAGTGGCATTTATACTTTTACCAAGTAAATGTGTTATAGGCACTTTGCCCTATAAACTAGATTCGTAGACTTTATTTGATTTAAATCAAATTTGTCCTAGTACCCATTCTTCGAAAGTGTGGATATATGATTCCTGTTAATTGTGTCCCAGACAACAATGCCACAATTAAGTTTCATCTGATCAAATCAATTTGAGCTATTTGTTTGTCATGTTTATGTTTGTTTGAGATTTATTTATATTCAAAATAGAAATTCTGACATTCACATCTAATGTGTTTATCTTAATATCATCTTTATATAATAAAACACTTTAGTGTTCTATGATATAAAGGTACATCCGTAACGGATTATACACTGATATAGAGATAATGTTCCTAGTCAAACTAGTTACATTTAACAGTTTCCTAATTTAAGTACACACCCGAGGGTAGTTCCTAAAGTTAGGTATCTACGGTTAAAACATCAACTTTCGTCCCGTTTCCGATTCGCAGATTAATCTCAACTGAAGTCAGTATCATGCTCATATCAGATTCTGAACACCAGTACATATTTATGTACCACACTAAGTATTTAAAATCCAATTTTAATACTAGTAGTGAACATAATTATGATAAACATATTTGAAGTCAGAGTCTTGCTCGTTCTTCAATTCCTTCATGTCTACTTTGTCCAAACGGCAGTCACGCTTCCGTGCTCCCGTTTGCCACAATTTAGGCAGACATTTTGGGATATGTCTTTATCTTCCCAGAAGATTATAATGATTTTGTCTTTGCCCTATTCAACACTCAGAAGCGTTGGCCTAGCCTTGGCATTCTGGAATATCGAAATAAGGTGTGCCTTACGCTACTCACCTTATTGCAAACTTTGACTTTGTCTCTTTGAGAATAGTCATTAACTCTCCAAGAGTTATTATTGCAATTTTAGTACTTCTAAAATCTAAGTATAGATTTATGAAGATCCTTCAATTTCAGTATCATACTTTAAGGATCTAACCCTTTGTTCTGACAAAGAAATTAAGGAGTCTTTTGCGACAAGCTCAATGGATTAAGCACTAAAGTTATCATTACATGATCTTCCAAAGATTATGCTCTACTGTTTGCTTAACTCCGGGCTTAGGCCTAATATGTTATTTTATCAAATAAACTAACTTATAAGTTTCCAGGACCATCCTGAAATTATTCCCAATTTGAAAATTAAACCATTTAAATACATTTTCCCTAGGATTATGTTTTAAATGTCAATCTTTCAATTTACATCTTGATTCTAATAGTCCAACTATTTAATCAACGATTTAGGTACTATTTATTATAATGATTATTATAGTCCAACTATTTAATCAACTATAATTATTTGTTTGAATACAGTCCAACTGTTAATTAAAACAACGTTTAAATATTAGTCTAACTAACATTTAATATATATGACGAATGATATTTGTTTGAGCGCGTATGGCAAGTTATTAAACGATTATTGCAAATTCAATTCTTGCCTCCCACTATTTTTCGGCGAGCCTCTAACCCTCTGTCGAGTACTCGGGAAACCGTGTTTCCTAGCGGGCTAGGATCCCGTTAAATATCACACAATCTTGACTTTGGCCAACAAATTGTATGATAATTAACTAGGTAGATCTCTAAGATCAATTGGATCCAATCCAATTCCTAGATCCAGTAAGGGGACATCCAAGTCCACCAAAATATATCTTATATATGCCAATATATCCAATATATTACCTAACCTTTTTCCTCTGAATCAACTAAGCATTGGCTTTGGCATAACAAACTTAGTGATCCCAGTCAAGCGCGACCCATTGACCATGGAAAGCTTCGTAATCAATGTCGATGGACAAGAAGTGGTCTTGACTTTGGCCAACAAACCACAACTTGGACAAGACACCAATATGGAACAAAGCCTTCGTGATTCAAACACATCCTCGACGGACAAAGGCCTTGACTTTGGCCAACAAGCCAATGCCAGTCTCAGATCTTGAGTAATAATCACTCAATGGAAGGAAAAACGCTTAATATTTGTGAGGGTTTTTCACGTGCAAATTGGCAACCAATTTATTATCTTTGTTAAGGTCTCATCATCATACACCCTTAAACCTGCATTCTAAACACATAATAAAGCGCGTATAAATAAATAATAATGATATGCGGATAGATACTTTACACATTGATCCTAGATCAAATCTCTCCCTTTCTCTCTCCCGCTAGCACATGTATCACTTCTACCCGTTACACTACACTTCTAAAGAAACCTCATTTAATTGAGGGGAATAGGTGAGAAGAGAATACAAAAAGAATAAGGAGGTAATAAGGCTGGACACGCAGGTCCAATTAATAAATCAAATTGATTACAACAATTTCTAAAATTGTCCCACCCATCTAATATCCATCTGATATACATTATTCATGCATCGCAACCATGTATTCACACAAGCATGTTATCAATCAATCTAATCCAATTAATTAATCTGATATTAGTGACCATCCGATGTTCAAACAATGATTTGATTTTGCTCGAGTCGAACTCGTTTTGCGAATAAGTACTCAAAGTACTAATTCTCGAATTAAATTAAACTACATAATTAAATCCAATTCAATTTGTATTTAATACAAATTCGTTATTTAATTCTAAATCAAATATTACACTTTATTAATAAACCTTTACGACTTAAATTCCAAATTTAATCGTTACGGGTCTCAAAGCCCGATTAACGTCCAACGTCATTTAATTAAAGTCCAATGGGCTTTTAATTAATTTCTTAAGGCGTGGACTTTTGGTCAACTCGGGTCAAACCCAATAACCAAAATCCAATCCGGGATTAACCCATAAGCCTAGAAATCAATTTAGGCCCATTAGGCCCAATTAAACTTTAAGGTCCATTAGTCGTATTTAGGCTTTATGGAAGCGGTTTTGGGCCTAATTGGATCCAACCAATTTTGCCTAAACCCATCTTGGTACAACCAAGCCCAATAAGCCCAATAACAACATTACAAGCCCAAATCCAATTTTAAGCCCAATATAATTAAATTACAAGAATTCCAAATTCCCAATTTAATTACACAAAGTGTATAACATAATTAATACCCAATTAACATTTCTAAAACATCAATTAGCCTAATTAATCATGCTTATCAATATTAAATCATGTCCAACATAATTTAACAAAAATCAAACCCAATATACATGTATAAGTCTCGGCAATTTGGGGATATTTATATCTGATTTGGTTTCAATCCAATTAAATCCACAATCCCGAATGATTTCCAACACATCCAATGATCAAAAAATCAAAAATCCAAGACTTTAGGGCTAGTTCATCATTCGGCCAAGCCATGATAAATTGGGGAAAATTGTTCCAAACCACATTTAATCAAATTAATCTAATCAATCTACAATTAAACATGTATTAAGCATACTCAAACATCCAATTCATCCAAATCATGCTGAAAAACAATTTACCCAAATTTTAAGCCCTAATCATTTTCAAGCTCAACCTTGCTCATAGATACAATTGTTGGAGTTTCTAAGCCTCCCAAGATCATTAAACAAGCATGAAACAAGTTTGAATAACAAAGAGGGAGTTGCGGAATACTCACATCGATCGGTTGAGCGACGCGTGAGGCAACAAAAATTATTTTCTGCCTCCATGGACTGCTCGGCAGTTGCAGTGAAACAGCTCACTATTTTTGGCCATTGTTGCTCCTTGAACAAGCTCCAAGCTTCGTCAAACGATTCCAAACTCATGGGTGGACTTCCCTATCACCTTCGCATGTCTCTTGGAGTGCTAGCTCTTGATGATTTTGCCGCAAAATCATCACACTTAAGCTTCCTTTGCTCACGGTTTCTGGGCAGAAAATCAGTGAAGAAATGCCCACCATGGGCGTGAGAGAGAGGAGAGAAAAGAGAGGAGAGATGTGTTGGTTTTCCAAAAAATATGTATTAGATTTTTTTGTTTTCAAAAAACAAATAAACATATACCATTTTCTTTTTCCAAAAAATTCAAGCTAATTAAAGCTTACAACCACCAACATCAAATCCATCAATCAAAGAATAGTGACTGGTGTCAATCACTCAAGTGAAAGACATCCATCACTTGATTGACGACTGATGTGACGCTAGATGCAACTAGTGATTTGACGTTTGATTTGACTTGCGTACCGCTCTCGAATTCGAAATGTGAATGCGCTCGTAAACAATCCCGGGCTCGGGTTCGCTAATTCCAAATTAAGAAAATTTTCCGTTGCGACGCAATTAAATGATTATGCCTAGTGAAATCACTATTCACGTCGCTAACGAATTAATTCTAAATTAACTAGTTCGCCCGAATTAAAATCTAATTTTAATTCCGCGTCGAAATCCAATTTCATTTAATATATCAATATATTATTTTATCGATTAATTCCAAATTAATCGTTATCTCTTTTTAATTGATATTTTATCCCAGATAAAATATCTCCGCTATTAATCCCAGATTAATTTTCTCTCTCATCAATTAATCCCAGATTAATTAAAAGTGTGAGTCATACGTCATCGGTGAATCTTTGGGAAGCGACTCATGAGATCCCCGGATATGTTGGCAGTAAATTCAATCGTCGAACTATCCGAACACATAAGTACCTAGTACTATGTTTGTACCGATTTACAAGACAAGGTTGGCTTCTAGCAAAGCGCCATGCCTACCCAATTCTCCAGAAATATCCTTACAGGAATATAAGGATATATATCAGACGTAGTATACGTAGTATTGCGTATGTCGATCCAGTATCGAATGATCACGTGTTAGGCCTGGGGCTGGAATTGTGTCTGCCCCGTACGAAGCACATGTCAGATGTCTGGTAACTAGTCTCTATAATTGAATATACATGACCTTGTCATAATATCCCGATAGCTACAGCATTTAAGAGAACCAGTCCCGTATCCTACGTGACCATAATCTCCACTATGACTGGAGTGATAATTCCATCTTGACATCACACCCAACACACTACGATTCTCGATATACCCAGAAGAGGCGTACACAGAAACCGGTTAAAGCCCTGGAAGACCAAAACCAAAGTATATTGATTGTCGCAAGTATTAGCGGTGCAAGTCTCAGGTTAAGACCAAATACACCTACCTGATGTCGGACTTCTATAGACACATAGTCATACTACCAATGGAATCTGAGGGGGTCTATCCAGAGCGAAGCTTTTTCCCGTACCATCGGTAAAACACAACCTCCTATTACACTTGCATGAGTATCCTATACCCAAATATATGAGAACTATGTCGTTATGCCCAACAACGCGCACAAGTGTAATACTAGTCTTTTACGTATTTATCGATGTCCAATCTCGATAATACTCTGACTATGGATATTTAATGATTTATCCTTCGTGGACTGATACTGTCTCATATCATTCTCAATCCAGGGACCTCATATCATTTATACATCTTGGTGATCTAATCATAAATGATAAGAGAGCAATCTCCTTTGTCACATAGTTAATTTGTACAACAACACCATAATCTGTACAAATAGTGACACTATGGGTCATAATTGTCCAACAATAACTTGTTATGAATTAAATTGAGATGCGTCTCAGAAGTGAAAATGCCTTACACATCCACCTCTGAACAATATTCCACTTGGTTTAGAAAACAAACTTGTTGTTATTTTGTGTGTATATATATTGATATATATTTTACATAAAAAATAACAACAAAAATAAAAATTTTGAAAAAAAAAACACCAATTAAACATGAAAATTATCTAGTAAACTATCCTCTCCCCCCCAACTAAAATGAGACATTGTCCCCAATGTTTGAAGAAAGAAAAGAAAAGTAGAGTTTAGAAGATATCACCTGGTTATTACGGAATTGATAGTTAACTAAAGATTACAGATTAAGATCCATGTTTACTTTGCGCTTTTTGTCACGATCGTTACCAGACCAGTTCAACTTGAAAAGAGAATAGGGTCGATTCTTGGTTCATAAGCTAAGAGTTTGTCAATTAAATCATCAACTGTTCTTACAGTTAGGAAGATATCTCTTAGCGATTTCGAAATAAACCCATTTCTTTTGGCATCTTCAAGAAATACAAAAAGAAAATTGAAAAATCCATTAACATTATACATCCCAATAGGTTTTTTGTGAATATTCAAGTTTGCCAATGACGCAACAATGAATATTTCTTCCAATGTTACGAGCCCACCTGGTAAATCAATGAAATCATCAACATGATTGATCATTTCAGTGAGTCTTTCAGACATACCTGAGATAATACATTCTTCTCCATTCGATTTTTCGATGATGTGGCTTTCTGTTAAAGGTTTTGGAATGATCCCCAAAACCTGACTTCCACATTCTTGTACAACTTTTGAAATACACCCCATCAATCCAAGATTGCCACCACCATATACTAAGTGCATGTTTCTGTTTGCCATAGCTCTACCCAATTCTCTTGTACCCTCAATAAATTCTGGTTTAGTTCCGGAGCTAGTTCCACAAAACACACATATATTAGTGAATCGTCGTTTTGAAGTTGTCTCTATCTATGCTATCTCTCTTAGCTAGACGTGTTTAAGAAAGGGAATGACGAGCTGAATTTATAGATCCTGAAAAGGGTGAGTGAGAAATGCACTAATATCTGTAAAATGACAATTATCAGAAAAATAGATCGTGAACAAAAATGTTAGATTCTGTCGGCAAAAAGTAAATCAAAACAGTAATTTAAAGTAAAGGAAATCAATGCAATAATAAATACTGGTAGTTGTGATTGTGGCTCACATCTTCCTCTGGTTTTACGTCCAGTAACGGCTTAAACGCCCTCTATGGGTCGGGGATAGGCTTCCCATCCAATTTTCTTATAAATTGACAAACATGATCTTTTAAAGTCAGATTCCCGAGACTGTATGGCTGTCTTTCTTTATGAAATTGGGTGTGTAATCTGAGAATTTCACGATGAAAATATCCACTAAGATGCGTCTCAAGAGTCAATGATATATCATCAAAAGGCTCATTACTCAGTCTATCCTTAATGAATTGTATTTTATCTTCTTGATTATCAGACACCATTCCTAAAGAACGGTAATGAGTGTTGCATGTACAACATGCACACTTATAACAAACACCAATTTGTTTAGCTCTTCGTTTATTTGCATAGGTGCTTTTCGCTGAACCATGCATGTAAGGAATGAAGGAGTCAGTTGACTCACCTGCCAAACGATCCTTTGCTTCAATTACCCAATGAATATCACTAGGAATACCATGAATCATAAGAATTCTCATTCTTTATGTGCGGGCTTTGTAAATTTTTGTCAGAGCATTTTGGGGAAGTGTAGGAAAATATTTGTGGAGGTTTGCGAGAGTTTCTTTCATGCCTTGGTTTGTGGGTATCAGTATTTTTAGGAAAATGAAATAATCGACTTTGAGTCACGGAGTACCGTTATCCGCTGCTTTACCGGGGTGTTTGATAAAATAAAAGAACAAGAATGTTGCAAAACTAAGAAAAATGGAAATTACAGAAATATTAAACAGAACATGAAAGAAACTACATCAATTAAGGTATATTGGGTCTGATAGGAAAAACATTTCTTGAAATTTTGAGTACTCCAAAAAGGGTTTCAGACGTTGTCCATTTACTTTAAATATGTCACCATCCCTAGGATTCTCAATGTCAATAGCCCCGTACGGGTAAACGTGTTTCACAATAAATGGGCCACTCCATTTGGATTTTAACTTTCCAGGAAATAAATGAAGACGAGAATTATAAAGCAAAACCTTTTGACCAACTTCAAGTATTTTTCGTGAAATTCGACTATCATGAAAGGCTTTAGTTTTTAAGAATTTTCGTATTCTAATATGAATCATTCCTTAACTCTTCAAGTTCATTTAGTTGTAATTTACGTTCGTGACCAGTATTTTCAAGGTTTGAATTAAATGCTTTAATAGCCCAAAATGCTTTATGCTCAAGTTCTACAGGTAAATGACAAGGTTTTCCATAAACTAGACGATAAGGAGACATACCCAAAGATGTTTTGAAAACAGTTCGATATGCCCAGAGTGCATCAGTTAGTCGAAGAGACCAATCCTTGCGATTTGGGTTAACCGTCTTTTCTAAAATTTGTTTAATTTCCCTATTTGCTAATTCTACTTGTCTGTTTGTTTGAGGGTGATAAGAGGTGGAAACTTTGTGTGTGACTTCATACTTTTTCATTAGGGACTCAAAGGGTCTGTTACAAAAGTGTTTACCTCCATCACTTATCATGGCCCGAGGAATTCCAAATCGACTCAATACGTTTCTTTTAAAAATTTGATCACAGTGGTGTGATCATTGTTCCGACAAGGAATTGCCTCGACCTATTTTGAAACATAATCGACTGCAACTAAAATATATAAAAATCCAAAAGATGGTGGAAATGGGCTCATGAAATCTATCCCCCAACAATCAAAGATTTCGATGACAGAGATGAGATTTAAAGGCATCATATTTCTTTTTGAAATAGAACCCAACTTTTGACAATTTTCGCAAGTTTTGCAGAAAGTATATGTATCTTTAAAAATTATGGGCCAATAAAATCCACATTGCAAGATTTTTGCAGCAGTTTTCTTAGATGAGAAATGACCTCCACATGCTTCTGAATGACAGAACTAAATAACACCACTTATCTCACTATCATGTATGCATCTTCTGAAAATCTGATCGGGGAAGCATTTAAACAGATAAGGATCATCCCAGTGGAATCTTTTGACTTCGGTCAAAAATTTCCTCTTATCTTGTTGGCTGCAGTCTGGGGGTATCTTTCCTATTGTAAGAAAATTGACATTATTAGCCTACCAAGGCATTAAGCTTACCGAAAATAAAAATTCATCGGGAAAAGAATCATTGATGGGAGTGGTATCAATTAGTGACTCGTTTGTGAGTCTCGATAAGTGATCTGCAACCACGTTCTCTGCCATTTTTGTCTTTGATTGTGAGATTGAATTCTTGAAGCAACAAAATCCACCATATTAATCTTGGCTTGGCATCCTGTTTAGACATCAAATATCTAACAGCAACATGATTAGAGTAAATAACAGTTGAAGAACCGATTAAATATGATCGAAATTTATCTAATGCAAATATTACAGCAAGTAGTTTTTTTCTGTGGTAGTGTAATTCATTTATGCATTGTTTAAAGTTCTACTTGCGTAATATATTACATACGGCTTACCTTCCTTTCTCCGTCCTAGAGCTGCACCAACTGCATAATCACTAGCATCAGACATTAGCTCAAAGAACTGCACCAACTGCATAATCACTAGCATCATAGATTAGCTCAAAGGGCAAGGACCAATCAGGGGATTGCATAATAGGAGCAGAATTTCAAAAGACTGATATTTTTTGGAATAATTTTTGACATTCTTCTGTCCATTCAAATATTGTATCTTTTAATAGGAGGTTACATAAGGGTCTGAATATAGTACTAAAGTCTTTAATGAACCTCCTATAAAATCCTGCATGTCCTAAAAAGAACGAATGTCCCTGACTATTTTTTGTGATGGTAATTTAGAAATGATCTCTATTTTTGCCTTGTCAACCTCAATACCTTTAGACGACACAACATGTCCTAAAACAATTCCTGAATTAGTCATGAAATGGCATTTTTCTCAATTTAACACAAGTTCTTTTTCTTCACATATTTTCAAAATATTTTCCAGATTAGTCAAGCAATTATCAAATGAACTTCAAAAGACAGTTATATCATCCATAAAGACCTCTAAATAGTGTTCAACCATGTCACTAAATATGCTTAACATGCATCGTTGGAACGTTGCAGGTGCATTACAAAGTCCAAAAGTCATTTTCCTAAATGCAAATGTTCCAAATGGGCATGTGAATGTGGTCTTTTCCTGGTCTTCTAAAGCAATGAGAATATGATAATAACCCGAGTAACCATCAAGAAAATAATAGTATGAGTGTCCAGCTACTCTTTCTAAAATTTGGTCAAGAAATGACAAAGGGAAATTATCTTTTCTAGTTACGTCATTTAATTTTCTATAATCAATGCACATACGCCAACTAGATGAAATGCGACTTGGGATTAATTCCCCTTTATCATTTTTTACAATAGTAATTCCAGACTTTTTAGGTACAACCTTTGTAGGACTTACCCGCTTACTATCAGAAATAGGGTGGATAATGCATGCATCAAGAAGTTTAAGGACCTCGGTTATTACTACTTCTTTCATGTGAGGGTTCAATCTTCTTTGGGGTTGACGATATGTCCTATCATTATCTTCTATATGTATTCGATGTGTGCAGATTAATGGATTAATACATTTTATGTCTTTTAATGTCTATCCAATTGCCAGTTTATGTTCTTTCAACATATTTAAAAGTTTACCTTCTTGATCGCTTGTGAGAGAATAAGAAATTACCACAGGGTAAGTTTGATTATCTTCTAGAAATGCATATTTCAATCCTTTTAGTAAAGCTTTTAACTCCAAATTAGGTGCTTCTTCATGTTTCCTTTGTCCAGTGTTCCCAGTTCCTCCAAGTTTTTAATGTTTCTCCCGTCTTCCAATACCTGTGTAAAGTCAAGTAGAAAATCATTAGTAATATCCGAATTTATTTGCACACTTGACTAAACAAAATTAGTAGTAAAACATTCCATAGGATCAGATAAACTCCCCTGAATATGCTCATCTATAATAGGTTCAATTGATTATATGCTTTCGTTTTCATTATCTTCATCATATGGCTGTTTGCACATGTTAAAAATATTTAGCTCTAATGTCATGTTGCCAAAGAAAGATTCATGATTCCATTCCTGCAATTAATTAAAGCGTTAGCTGTCACTAGAAATGGGCGACCAAGTATTACAGGTATTGGCTTATAACTGTCTGCCCATTTTGTGTTTCTAAAATAATAAAATCCACAGGATATATCAATTTATCGATTTTCAATAACACATCTTCCATAATTCCTTTTGGTACCTTAACTGATCTATCGGAAAGTAAAAGAGTAGTCGAGGTTGGTTTCATTTCACCGATATTTAGTTGTTGGTAAACCGAAAATGGAAGTAAATTTACACTAGCTCCAAGATCAAGTAAAACATGTTCAATGTTTTGATTTCCAATAATACAAAAAAATAGTTGGACAACCAGGGTCTTTATATTTTAATGCATTATTGGTTGAGAGAATGGAACTTACCTGTTCAGCTAGAAAAGCTTTCTTTCTTACCAGATGTTTTCTTTTGACGGTGCTTAGATCTTTTAGAAATTTGGCATAAGATTGTATTTGTTGGATGACATCTAACAAAGGGATATTGACCTTTACCTGTTTGAATATTTCATAAATTTCTAGGGAATGGTTCAATTTCTTTATTTTTAATGCCTGAGGAAATGGAGGTGCATGAGAAAAACTGTTATTATCGATGACGGGTAATGGCTCATCAAGCTCTTCCTTACCCTCTGATTCTGATTTATTCTCAGTTTTGCGAGGTTCAAGAATAGGTCTATGGATGTTCTTACCTCTGCGAAGAGTAATAATAGATTTGACTTGGTCTAAGTGTTGATTTCCAGAACTACCCTCATGAGGGTTTTGATGACTTTTGGGATTTGACTGAGGTTGTGCAGGGAACTTACCTTTCTCTTTAATGGCCAAAGTAGATGTGATTTTATCAAAAGTTTCTTTCAAATCATTCATCATTTGTGCATTTTGGTTATTGATGGTTTCTTGTTTTTCCATGAATGCACTCAAGTTATCTTCAATAGTTTTCCTAGGTGGTGGGACATATGGTGCATAATTCTGGGAATTTCGAAAATTCTGGAATACATGGGGAGGTTGGTGTGAAGGTTGTACTTGGTTATCATTCCTCCAATTGAAGTTTGGATGGTTTCTCCAACCAGAATTATAGGTCTGTGAGTATGGGTTTGGATTTGGTCTATTGAATGTGTTTATAGAACTGACTTGGTCATGGAGACATTCTTTCAAGGCTGGTAAGGATGGGCAAACTTCTGTGACATGTTCATTTGAACTAAAAATTTGACATATGACTTCGGACTGACTTGACATTATCACTCTTCATTGTTTCTAAACTCTCAATTTTTTAGACAGAAATGCATACTTGGCAGCAAGGTCATGGTATTCCTTAAGGTTAAACATACCTCTACCAGATGGCTGTGGTTTAATAGATGACTCATATGTACCAATTATGTCCCATTGTTGTGTATTCTCTGTTATGTGCTCTAGGTAATCTAGTGCATCTTCGGGATCTTTGTCCCTGAACTCACCATTACATATCATCTCTACTACTTGTCTACCTTGGGGTGTTAAAACCTCGTAGAATTGGGCAACTAACCTCTATGTTTCAAATCTGTGATGTGGACAAATATTTAACATATCTTTATACCTCTCACAACATTGTTAAGGTGTTTCCCCCGACTCTTATGTGAATGTTGTAATTCTTCTCTTAAAGGAATTTGTCATGTGAGGGGGAAATAACTTTTTAAGAAACTGCTCTTGTAAATCATCCCATGTTCTAATAGATCCTGACCTAAGATTTTGTAGCCAAATTTTAGCTTTATCCTTTAAGAAAAATGGAAAAAATTTTAACCGAATTATATTCATGCTACAATTTTGGTCTGTGCAAATGTTACATAATTCTTCGAACTCTCTTAGGTACTGATAAGGGTTTTCTGATTCTAGACCATGGAATGTGGGTAAAAGATTGATGACACTTGACTTAAAATTGAAACGTGCTGCTTCTGGTGGAAAAACAATGCAAGATGGTGATCCTGACCTAGTGGGATTCATGAATTGTCTGAGTGTCCTAGGGTGATTAGGATCTCCATGCTGAGACTAATTTTCTTCCTGATTAATTGGGTTTTCAACTCGGGCAGGTGGATTTTCAATTTGGTTTTCAGCCATTTTGACAAACAATGAAGGTGAATAATACTCTCTTTTTAATCTGCCGCTAGATGTTCGAGACCATTGTTTCATGCAACTTAAAGACAAACTATATGAAAAAATATGAAATTACAAGTACAAAACTTAAAACCTGACAAAATAAAATAATAAAAAAAATGAAAAGAACAAATAAAGGAAATACAGATGCAGTGATTTAAATCTAAAAATGTCCTCTAACCCTTGTTAATTTCGATCTCAATTGAATTTCTCGTTCATTTTTCTCAATGTCTTGAATTATGTTTTCGTGAAGCTTTATGAGAGCATCTCTATATGGGGATGGTTCAAAAAAATTCTTTAATGAACAGTAAACTTTTTAAGTTTTTTTTTGTTTCCTGTAACCAAGAAAATTTAAAACAAGGTCTGTCTATATGTGGGATTTCTGGGTTCAGGATTCATCAAGGATTAATCAGAATAGTTTGGATCCACACAAATAAAAGAAAAGAAGAGGAAGATAAGATGCAGAAATTAAATAAAAAAAATACGAAAACATATAAAGAAAAGTAAAGTAAAGTAGAGAAAGAAGAAATTAGTAATTATTCTATCTATTAAATAATACTTCCCCGACAACGGCGCCAAAAACTTGACACGCTCGAAAAGTGGTCTTTTACTCTCAAGTATAAGAGTGTCGAAGTAATAAAATAACCCGGTGTGTCCGGGGTCGATCCACAGAGAAGAGATTTAGCAAAATAGAATAATGAGCAGTGCGGAAAAGAAAAGTTTGATTTGTTGAAGTAGTTGAGGACTTTTAGATTGAATTACAGTAATAGAATGAAATGTTGGAGTTAGAGTATCCACTTTTAGTCTTTTAAACATTTAGAAACCTCGCTTTATTATAATCTACAAATTGTCATTGTTACCCATTTAATTTATTTTAGGAATTAATTATGCTAATAAAAAGAACCAGCCATAAAGGCGGTAATCATTTCTGTCAATAATTAGTCCTACCAAGGTACTAAGCATGCCAAAAACATAAAACCAGCCATAAAGGTGGTGATACCGTTTGTTTATAACAAGTCCTACCAAGGTACTTAATTATGCCAAAATCCTATAAAACCAGCCATAAAGGCGGTAGAAAGATAAAACCAGCCATAAAGGCGGTAGAAAGATAAAACCAGCCATAAAGGCGGTAGAAAGATAAAACCAGCCATAAAGGCGGTAGAAAGATAAAATCAGCCATAAAGGCGGTAGATAGATAAAACCAGCCATAAAGGCGGTGAGAAGATAAAACCAGCCATAAAGGCGGTAGACAGATTGTCAATAATTAATCTAGAATTAAATCAAGTTTTAATCATTATATTTCAATTTATTTATTATAATAGAAGCGAGTTTAATCTATGTTTTCATTATAGAAGTTTCACCCTTACCCCAACATAAAAGAAATTAGCTACTCATTTTGTAATAAAATATACTTGTACTTTTATTACTGAAAGAAAAAGACATTACAAAAAGCTTTAAGTAAATAAACAAACAAGACACTCTCTCTCCAAGATTTACAGAGGAATCAGGAAAGAAAGTATGAAAATTTATGATGTCGGACGCTCCTATTTATAGGCAACTTTGGTCACGCGTTGCGACGCCAATTTACTTCTTGCGTCGCGACGCGCGTGCATGTTGGGACACGTGTCAAAGAATGGTGAATCCATGTTGGAGACACGTGGTGGTGAGTCGGCTGTGTCTTTGTTTCATTAGGCGTGTCGCGACGTGCCGCAGGTTCCACTCGTCGCGACGTGAGTAGTGACATGATGGGGACACGTGTTGAAAGGAATGCGCGTCGCGACGCAATGTAAAGTCTGTGTCGCGACGCAGAGGCTGATTTCTGATTTTACCCTTTTTTTGAGTTTGGCTTGTCCTGTTGAGTTTCCGAGCATAATTTTACCAGACAAATAACATAAAATAACACAGTAAAAATATTCAAAGCATAACTTAAATAATATTTCACAAATGTGCCAATTTATGGAGATTAGTGAAACTATTAGTGTAAAATGATTAACTTATCGTATAATGAATATGCACTTTTTAGTAATCATCAATGGTCGTTCTAGTTATTATTCTTATCGTTATTATTATTATGATGATGTCATTTCTATATCTCTTTTTCTTTTTGAATTTTTTTTGAATGGGATAAGAAATGTACCTACTAATCACTGGGCCTTATTTAGACCCGGCCGGTGGTTCGGTTCGATTCTTCCCGGTTCCACGAGTGTGGAACCGGAACCGAACCATTCGGTTCCGATTCCATTCGGGTTTTTTTTTTTTTTTTGCTTTATTGAAAATAATAATTTCATTTGATAACTTAACATTTAAGCAAATTTAACGCACAATAGGTGAAATAATAATAATAATAATAATAATAATAATAATAATAATAATAATAATAATTAAATAGATTTTAACACAAACACACACAATGCACACACATTTATAATATAAACTTTTTGTAAAAAAATTTAAAGTACACAGACTAATTAAATAATTAACTCAAATTATAAAGATAGGAAAAACATTCACCATTTCCTAATACTTCAATAAGATCAATAGACGTTTTTTTTTATTTAGGAAAATGACTATTAAACCCCCAAAATTTAGAAAAAAAGATGTAAAATTTCTTAATATTTTAAAAAGTCATACAACGCTCTATTTCTTAATAGATTTTGTTTGTTTTAATGATTAAATGATTAATATAGTTCATTTACATAATAATAATATGTGAGAATATATATATATATATATTACAATTAAAAGAATAAAATTTATTAATGATATATATATAGTTGGGGGTTCCAACCGGAACCTTACGATTCCGATTGGAACTAACCAGAATCGGAACCTTGCCCGGGTCTGCCTTTATTTTTTATTATTACTCTACTCATATGACTGTAAAAGTAAAACGCATTCACGGTAAGCCAAAGTGGGTCCCAGCAGCTTGTGTTATTTCTACATATTTAGGATTTTGTTTTGCCTTTTTTGTTTTTGGTTTCTAGGTATGAAATGATTGTCTTAATTGTTGGTTCAAAGTCTTGCACAATTGCTGTCTAGGCACTGATGGTATAAAAATATCGGAAACAAACATGCTGTCATAATACCCAAAACAGAAGAGAATTAATTTGCAATAAATTCTTTTAGAGCTTCAATTATTTCAGAGAAATGATATGGGATTTAAACGGAGACTAAATAAGGACAAAATCATTATAAAAACGATATTGTTTTATTGTTCTTTTTATTTACCATCAAACGACGTCTTTTTATGATAATTTTATCCCCGTTTAGTCCTAATTTAATCTTCTTAACTATTTTTCTAAATGAAAGGGCCATTTCTCTTTTCATTTGTGGTGATACATGTGCATGCTGATCAAGTTTTAGCAGACTCAAGAAGCAATGAGTTGCTGAAATTGTTAAGAACAACAACAATCCAAGACAGGAAGGTGATAGTGACCATGGTTGGCCAAGAATGGGCAAGTTCTGGCTCCATCCTCGATCTCTTCCTGGAGACTTTTCGTATCGGCAAGGGGAGTAGAACTCTTATTGAATCATCTGGTGATCCTTGGCTTGGACTGCAAGGTATTCCAATTCTGCAAGTCTGTGCATCCCCATTACTTATGTTTAGGAAATTATATTAAAACAGAAATTACATTCAAAACATGATATCCCTTTCTTAATATAATTCTCTAATCTAGGAAGATTTTGATCTCCATTATTAGTGTACATATTTATATTTTTCCTTTTCTACTATTGGTTTTTTGTATTGCCTATATAAAGGCTGTTATACTGAAATTACAATTAGTTTGGAATATAAATATTATTCAATTCAATCTCTAGCATGGTATCAGACGGTTTTTTCCATGGGTCCTGTTAACTCTCTGCTACCGACCACCACCTCCATCGCACTTGTTGTCCACGCGCCGCTGCATCGATCTTGTAGATCACGCGTCGTCGCTCTCCAGGCCAAATCAACTTGCGATTCCGGTGTCGTCGGACTGCCCCTCTCCTCACCGATTACGGCCTCTGCTGTCCTGATTTGGGCTCCCACCGAATCTTCAATCCCTCATTTTTGGGCGTTTCTTCTCGTCGGCGAGTCCCCTATCACCACCGCCGCCAAACTGTTCCTCGGCCACTACTCGAACTTTGGCCACCCTCAACACTCCTCTGTGGCTATCAGCACCGTTCAAAGTACTTCAGGGGTATTTTTGTTAGATCTATCAACTTCTGCCCACTTGTGTAATTTCGGGAAATTCTGAGACCTGTCTGTCATTTTCTTGATTTTGGGTAAATCTATAATTTTCAAAAATTTTAGGGAATTTTCGTAATTTTCTAAAGTTTGGGATTTTTTTGTAAATTTTTAAAATTTTGCACCATACTTACAGATTCTATGGATTTTTTTGCCTTTTTTATTACAGTTTTTTTGTTGTCTCCTCCAGGTTATTATAGACTTCGACTATTTTCTCCATGGAGAAATCTGACATCTCACAATATATTCAGATCCTCCTTGACGGTCACAATTATGTCATATGGGCCCAAGCTATGTGCAATTTTCTCAAAGGCTATAAACTCTGCCGTTATATTAATGGTAATCTCACTTAACCAGTCCAACAAAAATGAGAGATGAAGATTTTGTTGATCGCCTTGAAGATTGGGAAAGCCAGAATCACAAGATTATTACCTAGATTCGTAACTTCTATGTACCTTTCTTAATCTTCAATTTGGTCGCTTTAACACAGCCAAATGGATTTTCTTGCTCACCGCCATACGACCACATATTTATCTCATCATTATCAGTTGATTTGCAACCTCTATCAAATACGTCAGGAACATGGCCAATCTATTACAATATTTCATTCCTTGATGCAGTTTCTCTAGTATCAGTTGACTCTCTCTGAACCATAATGAGATAATTTTTCTGATGCTTTCAAATTTCATGACCTACATAGATCGACAAAAGCTTATTCAGTTTCTCATGGCTCTTGATACTAAGTTTTAACCCACTCGAGCCTCATTGCTTCATCAAACTCCACTGCCCACTCTCGGCTCGACCATTGACAAACTTATTTCTGAAGAAACCTGTTACTCTACTGGCCGGATACAGACTATAGATACAGTACTTGCCATACCTCCACTTCCTTCAAGAACTCATTCATCAAAGCCATGTTATCACTGTAAGTCGCCCGGGCACCTAGTACTCAAATGTCCCAACGATATTGCAGAATTTTTCGTAAAGTTTATCTTGGCCATTTTGAACGATACTGTCCCACTCGACGATCTACATCTAATCCCTCCTTCAATGGTCGTCAGCTCTCTCTGCTATAGCTTTTGATTATCATGGTGACACTGAGCAGTCTAGACCCTTACAGCCTATTCAGGATCTCACCTCTCTTTTTCAATCCATAGCCTCCCAATTTGGTAACATCTTTGCTTCCTCTACTATCTCAGGTATTGCCTCTTGGTATTTTGATTCTGCATGTTGCAATCACATGACTTCCGACTCTAGTATCTTTACATCTACATTTACTCTACCATATCTTACTGCTATTCAAATTACTAATGGATCTTTTATGACCCCTAGCCATCTTGGTCACATTTCACTTCAACATCTCTATGTGTCTAACACTTTTCCCATACCCAAACTCACTCTAAATCTTTTATCTCTTGGCCAATTATGTGAACTTGGTCTTAATGTCTTATTTACTCATTCTGGTTGTTCTGTGCAGGATCTATGGATCGGTCAAACACTTGGTATAGGCCGTAAGATTGGTCATTTATTTGAACTCACCAGTCTTCATCTTCCTCAAGACATTTCCCCGTGTTACTCTACCGCATCTACTTCACCTATTTCATCTCTCAGCCTATGACACTCTCAGTTGGGACACCATTCTCTTAGTTGTTTATGCTTATTAGCTTCTAGTGGTCATTTAGATTTTGTTTCCAATAAAGAATTTGATTGTATGTCTTATTAGTTAAGCAAGGAAATTGCATTATCTTTCAATAATAGTACTTCAATTTCTTCTTACCCTTTTGACCTTGTACATTATGATATTTGGAGTCCATCTCCTACTCATACTATGGTGGTTCAAAGTATTTTGTGATTTTTATTGATGCTTATTCTCCTTAAACCTGGCTCTATCTTATGAAGTATCGCTCTAAAATTTCCTCAATTTATCAAACCCTTACAAATATGGTTTAAACCCAATTCAACCGACCCATTAAAGTTTTCTGCACTGACAATTCCATGGAATATAATGATTCCAATTTTTTACACTTTCTTCACCAAAATGAGACTATCTATCATCGCTCTTATCCATGTACATCTCAATAAAATGGGAGAGCCGAACGCAAACACATATATATTCTAGTTATAGTTCATGCCATTCTCATTTTTTCCTCATGCCCGAAACGTTTATGAGGAGAAGCTAGCCTCACTAATGTATATACTATTAACCGTCATCCATCTTCTGTCCTAGCCAATCAATCACCTTATGAAAAACTCCATGGTACGCTTCCCAATTATAACATTCTTAAAGTCTTTGGTTGTGTTTGATTTGTCCTTATTTAGCCTAATGAACACACGAAATTAAAACATCAGGCTCAATTGTGTTATTTTTAAGGATATGGCATTAAACACAAAGGGTATAGATGTTGGGACCCCATCTCCAATCGCCTCTAAATATCTCATCATGTCACCTTTTGAGACGATCACATGTTCTCTTATGTTTCCAAATTTCAGTATATCTCTTCAACGCTCCATATCCTATTTATAGATAACACTCTTAACTTGTTTCCCGATGATGAATCTGATGTGCTTTCCTCATATGATCATTCTAATGTCGATCTCCTACCGTCTATATCACCTGACGGATCCATCACTGACACCTCCAGCACATATATGTCTTCTTCAGGTAATCCTTATTCTCTTCATCAATCTACTATGGTGACAGAAAATCCTGTTAAATTTAGAGATTTTCATTGTTTTTCCAATACTTTCACTCTATATGAACCTAAGTTTTACTTTGAGGCTAGTTCTAACCTTGTTTGGCAGCAAGCTATGGCTGAAAAATTACAGGCTCTTGAAAAATCCCATATATTGTACTTAGTTGATCTTCCACTGGCCAAGTATGTGATTAGGTGCAAATGGATATACAAATCAAGACGAAATCTGATGGCTCTAATAAATTATATAAGATTCGTCTTGTTGTCAAGGGATTTTCTCAAGAATATGGGATAGATTATGAAGAGATTTTTGCTCTTGTTGCCTGTCTGACTTTAGTTCGCAGCCTTCTAGCTGTTGCCGCCTCTCGTCAGTGGACATTATTTCAGATGGATGTGAATAATGCATTTCTTAATGATGACATCTTTGAATAAGTTTGCATGAAGCCTCCACCTAGTTACCCTCATCCTCCTCATAAAGTCTGTTAACTTCGTCGGGTATTATATGGTCTTAAATAAGCTCATCGTACATGGTTTGAGAAATTCAGTATCATTGTTCATCAACTTGGGTTCACTTCCAATGCTTATGATTCAACACTCTTTATTCGACAGATAGATCTTAACTTTATTCTTCTTCTTTTTATGTGGATGATATGATTATCACGGGGGATGATATACACAATATTTCTGAACTTAAGACCTATCTTCAACACCACTTTAAGATGAAGGATCTTGGCACTCTCAATTATTTTCTTAGTCTTGAGGTGCTCTTTGATCAGACTGGCTATTATCTATCTCAGACTAAGTATGCTTTTGATTTACTAGCTCGAGCAGAGTTGACCAATAGCAAGATCACCTCTACTCATGTGGATCCTCAAATTAAACTTACAATGACTGATGGTACTCCTCTTTCTGATGTTACTCAATACCGCCAGCTCATTAGTAGCTTGGTTTATTTAATAGTTATCTGGCTTGATATTGCCAATGTGGTTCATGTTGTTAGTTAGTTTATGTCAGCACCCCACTCTGCTCACTATGTCACTATTCTTCATTTACTTTGCTACATCAAGGGCTCTTTATTTCATGGTCTCCACTTTTCGGTTCGTTCCTCTCTTGCGCTTTGTGCCTACTTTGATGCTAGTTGGGCAGATAATCCCATTGATCAGTGGTTTCTCACTCTAATATTGAATCTGAATATTGTGCGATTGCTGATGCTACCCAAGAAATCATTTGGCTTCGCTGGCTTCTCGGTGATATGGGTGGTCCTCATTCTCATGACAAAAAAAGCCATTTTCATCGTGTATAATGATTTCTATAATGAGTGCACGAAACATATTGAAACTGATTGTCACTTTGTATGTCAACTTATCAATCAAGGCACTGTCCGACTTCATGAAATTCCCTCTAAAGAGCAACATGCTGATCTCTTTACCAAATCTTAGCTTCTAGAGCATTTTCATGAGTTGGTTTCCAAACTTAAACTTGCTTCTCTTCCACCAACTTGAGTTTTAGGGGATGAGGTGTTAAGGAAATTATATTAAAACAGAAATTACATTCAAAACAGGATATTCATTCCCTATTATAATTCCATATTCTAGGAAGAACAAAGTTTCAGTGATTCGTCATGAAATATAGCAAACAAGCTAATAATGTAACAGATCTTGGACCGTCGAACTTTTTTTCAAGACGAACAATTTCATGTTGACAACTTTAACCAAATCTGACTAGAATCAGGGGCTAAAATGGTCATTTTCATGGGTAAGGGTGTAAATGTCAAGCTTAGGACTACATTGCAAAACCATGGGGTCAAATATATAATTTTAGAAAAATTTAGTATGTAAACCCCAAGGTTTCACTAATTACATAGGCAAACCCTTGTAATTAGCTTGAAGTTTTAGAGGAGAAAGAAATAAACACTTGATAAAATAATGGAGGGAACATCAGTGTTTGGCCAACTCCAGCGATGCGCGACAGTTACAAACTGTTCGTCTGGTCATGGTGCACGTAGTGGTGGTCATCATTCAGCCATCAGTGGCCGGCATTATGGCATGATTTGGAGAACCTGTCGGATCGGTGCCAAGATTTCTGACGATCGCCTATATCGTGAACCACTCTACATTCATCATAACAAGTGAGTGGAGAACTTGATTTCAGATTTATTTATTCATTTATTAAATTTTTTTATTTACTATGGATTTATGCCTTGATATATGCTTTATTTAAGATATATTGATTTGTGTTCTAGATAGCTATAGTAACGGTTATGTCTGTGTGTGTGTGTGTCTTAATATATATGTATGTGTGTGTGTGTGTGAGCGTGTGTGTGTGTTTTTGTGTGTGTACGATTATAACATTTTTAGGACAGCGTGAGCTATAGCTTCATCATTTTCTCAATTAGGAGTAACATTGTTATTGATTTAAGGATTTGATTTCATCTGATGGAATGATGTATGAAGTGTCTATAAATATTTGGGATGTTTAGGATAAGACGAGGGTAGTCTAGTTATGGTTGTGACTTGTTAGATAAGCCTGATATTTGAGGAGATTGGAAATATATGTATATGTATGTGTATGTGTACGTATCTGTATAGAAATATGTTTAGTTTAAGTTGACTAAATCACCATGAGTTTGGTATGGTTATAGTCACGGGTATGGACGGTTTGGTTCAACGAGCATAATCGTACGTTATAGATATATATATATATATAGTTAAATATATGTCGTTAATGTGTATGTGATATGATTTCAATGTGTTTCAATATACGAGTCGTTTTATGATACATGATAACTTTGAAATGCATCGAGTGATGTGCCCGACTTGTGGGCTACTTGTTGAATGACGATGGATAAATGTGTGTTTTTTGATGTATCTGAAATGTGAATGAATACTCATGTCTTCTATTTTTATGAATGCTTTTGTTTTCTAACATCTCTGTTTTTGATACTTTGATTTATGTTTTGAAACTTCGATATACGATTTTATGATATGAAAGTATTTTTGATAAAAAAAGATTTCGAATAGTTTAATTTTAACCATAAGTGATAAAGAATATGTTTTCGCCTCAGCGCTTATTATATGTTTTAATGTTTTATGAACTATCATAATGTTTCCGCCGAGACGGTTGGTAATGAAATGTTACCACATTGACACTTGCGCTACATTTTCATGTTTTATAATTTATCGATATGTTTCTCTCGAGGTGTTTGATGATATATTTATGTCCCAGTGCTTGACTCTTGTTTTCATGATTTATGACTTATGATTATGTTTTTACCCGAGCGCTTGTTATGGGGTCCTAACCATCGAAAAATGGCTGGCCACTTCTCTGTCGACATGAACTTGATTCGTTCATTGTCCGATCTGTGCGCGCGATTCGGACATTGGACTCTTGTTATTTTTTGCTAGATAAGTTGGTCTTTGACTCATGGTAAGGATTATACCAGAAATATGATTTTCGGAAATGATTTGTTTACAACGAAAGAAATTTATGATGAGTTTTCAAAATGATTGTAAGTGAATATTTAATGTTCTCTGTTTGATGATGCATATGGTTGTTGGTGTAGAACCCACATTTGTAAAGAGTAAATTAATAGATTAATTGTGATTGTTTATCTTTTTTCTAAATTTGATGAAGTACATATTTTGCTTACGCCAGAGTTTATGATCTTTATGTGTATATGTGTATGAGATTCATGTTGTGATTTTTACTCCGATGGTGAATAAGGTCAATTATCAAGAATCTGTAATTTGTCTTTCGTTTCCGATGAATATGATTATTACATATATACATTATTTTCAAATTATTTTTACTCTTATATATCGTGCGTGGTAGTTTTACAGGTTAGCAACAGACTTGTAGACCTCTTGCATTCCGAAGCAATCTTGAAGATAACATATCGCCCCAATATAGTCAGATTATCTTTGAGTTAGTTGTATAGTCTTGGGTCTTTCGTAATGAGCCCCCACAGTCCCAGTTGTTTTGTATTCGTATTATGTTAAGTTGTGTTTGCTGAGCACAAAGATGTACTATGTCAGGAGTCGGTTTCAGGCGTGAGGCTGAATTTTATATTATGTTGGATTGATTGCATTTGTCTTTATCCACATGTCAACTAGAGGTGCTGGATTTTGATCCAGGTGGCATGATGTTCTACATACATCAGGCCAAAATTTTAGTAGCATATGAGGCTTATAGAGATGGGTAATCTCCGTCTCCTGCCGGTAGCATCCTGTCTTTGGCGGGATGTTACATATTAATTTCATGAAATAGTTATAATTTTTTACTTTGTTCATTATTCTTTTTATTTTACTACATTTTAAATAATTTAAATGATCATTATATCTTATGAAAAAATTTATTAGTGTAGTTGTGATGATTAGAAAAACTACAGTATGAAAAATTGAAGTAAATGTTAGATTTAATTAATGTTTTTAATTTTTTTTGTTGTTATTAAAAAATCGAAAAAACTGAATTATACCGAACTGAACCGATAATTAAAATTAATTACAATTTTTTAAATTAAATACTATACAATTACTTTTTAAGAAACAAAATAATTATAACTACAATTTTTTTCTAATCAGACCAAACAATGCCCACCCCTAGAATAATGATATTCCTTCAGTTGATCTAGATGAACCATTTTACTGGCAAGCATACAAGAATGACAAAGTATGTGCTGACTGATTTAATACTTATGCTGAAATATTGATTCGTTATACTACGTCAGCAGGTCCGTTACGATTAACATATTAGAACTTAAAAGAAAATTTTATTCAGTTATAAGACTTAATTATAAATTAAATTTTCTTTTAGGATTGAAGTGTAAAAACAACACAATTTTTAAGATTTCGGAAGTTATTATCCTAATTTGACGTGGCAGTTGAATAATTTAATATTTGTGTCTAAGTATCGTTCCGTCATGTCATGTCAACAAGTTTGTTAGAATTAACTCTAAAAGAAAATATTTATTCATTTAAAAAAAAAAAATCGAAAAACAGCATAACTTACGTTGTTATCTCAATTTCTAAACCATTTTCACTTCTTGAACCACACGTTCTCATCAACCAAACACACAGAAAATTAAAAAGCAAACCTTGTGCGATTGGGCTTAGCAGCCTCGCGTGTCTTTCTCTTCTTCCCATTTTGCTTACTCAAAGAACCTCCTTCTTTTACACTCTTGAATGAGACGACCAGCTCTCGTGAACTTCTCTTCTAACCCTATACAAGAGCCTCTCTTCAGGTTCATTATCATCAACAAGCACCTGCACCTTTGTATGAAGATTTAAAGAAAAGGGTATTTGCGTATGCAAAGAGAAGGCATATAACTGATGCCAATTCAGTTGAAGAAGAAGATGAGTTGTGACTCCCTTGAGGAGGAGCCACCTCTGAAACCAAAGCATTCTTGGGTTTTTGTTGAGAAGAAAGAGATTGGTGGTTGGGTTGTGGTGTTGGTGTTGGTGTTGAAGTTTTTGGAGGTGGGTTTGAGGTTAACGGTTGCTTGGATTGGGGTGAGGGTGGGGAAGGAAAGGTAAAGAATGGAAGTGTATTTGTTTGGAAAGAAGTGAGTGAAGTTTTAGAAGTGTAACGAAGGATATATCCTTCCGTACAGACGTTCTGATCACATACTTGACTCTTTTAAATTATTTTCTTTTTGCTTTTTGGCTTTGATTTCAACATATTTGCATTTTTTTTGGTTAGATATTTTTGGTTTTAGATCGTCAACAGTAACATGTTTATGCAACCAAGCATAACTTCATGTTTTCAGGATCTGACTCACGGCAAAATATGAAAAATCGATTTGACAAAATCAATGAAAACTAGTAAAAATCGGACCAGATCGATCCAATTTTTTTTATATTTTAAAATTTTTAATTAAATAAAATTATTCATTATTTAAGCCGGTTTTATCTATTTCTTGGACACGTTTTAACCGGTCGAATCAATGATCTATTGAATTTATCGATTTCTTGGACACATTTTAATCGGTCAAATGAATGATCTATTGAATATTTACCCGACCTAGCATAAATATCAATATGTGTCTATATTTAAAAAAAAATCTGAAATTTTGATTGAAATGATGTCATTTTTATTATGGGTGTGGAGTTAAATGTGTATCATTGTTGTAATGCAGAAGAATTATTCGTTGTTGGAGTGTTATCATAATGATAAAGGTATTTTTATATTTTTAATATGTACTATATTTCCTTAAGTTTCCTCCTAAATAAAGAAATATGATATTACATTTCCTTTCCTTTATCTATACTTCTCACATTTCCAAATAAGAGAAAAGTTAGTATGTACACTTCGCTATCTTTTCCCTCCCAACATAACTCAACATATCAAGATTTGGGTCAAACATTTCCTTATCTTGAATCAACTTCTTTCTTCATAATTAGAACCTCCAAGCTTTTTTTTCTTCTTCCTAAGCTTGATTGGGGTTGGATTACTCTTAATTATCTTGGAATTTGTGCTAGGAAAAAAGTAAATCTTCTCATTTTTCTCTCCTCAAATTTTCGACTAATGGGGATAGAAATGAATGATTTTGTTATTTCTCTCTTTTGTGTTTAGCCCTTTTAAATTTTAGAATAAATGAAGAGAAAAGTCTGGAATATTTTAGATTTCTCTAGAATTTGGAGGACTTGGACCAAATATAGGATTCTTGATGGGCCTTGATTTGGGCTAAACTCATCCTAATTTAATTACGGCCGATATATTATAATAAAGCTAGTTGCGCTTCACTTAAAGTTAGCTCACTAAATCGTCCCTCAAATTTCCGTTAATACTTTCCTTTCATCTACACTTCTCACCTTTCCAAATAAGAGAAAAATTAATATGTACATTTGGCTATCTTTTCCCTCTCATTCCTATCTTCAACTTCCCTTACCCTTTCATTAATTACCCTTAACCTCACCCCCATCCAAGCAGAGCCTGAAACGGAGGAGGAGAAATTTGAGAGTGAGGTAGCAGCCATTGATGATTACTGTGGTGGTGATTATGCTTGTTTATTTTTATTCGTTTTGTTTGTACTCGGGTTAATGGGTTGACCCAATTGTTTTTGGGGTTTTCCTCCTCAAGTACTGAGGAGTTGGATCTAATGGGCTTGGACATTTTGCATTTGGTTTCAGTAATGAGAGCCGAGATGGCCTCAGATTTGATACTATATTAAGTTCTCATTTAGGATAATTATAATCATAATTTCTTCAACTTAGTTAAGTAGCATTCTCAAATTGATCCTAAATAAAGTGAGGAATAATGTGAGTCTGAATTGATGCATTTATAACACAGTTTAGAGGTTTATGGAACATAATGCGAATTTGTGTCAATTGAAAACGATACCTCCATCCCTGCACACAAATTGATATATTTGAGGGATTTATTTATTCTATTCACATTTTTGTAGATCATATATTATAAAGAGTCCCGATGGAGACTTGAACTAATGCTTATGCTTACCAGTATGATATACTTAAATAAAAATAAACAATGGTAAGTTGTTTTAAATCATGGGCTAAATCAATTTATTTATTGGGTTATTTTTGTTGCTGATGTTGATCCATACAATTTGAAGCTTCCCACGATACATATAGGGGCATCCCCAAAAGTGGCTAAAGTTAAGGTAAATTGATTCCTTTTATGGTTTTGTTTAATGAAAACCCTTTAATTACCTCCATGAACATACATGTAGTGCTAACAATTGTTACCATCTTCAAAAGGACCAGTGGGTTAATTTTATATTAAAGTTTCAGGTTCATTAGTGGAATGAAGTGGTATGTTCGATCACTTTCTATCATTTGATTTGATGGAGGAGTCTAGTAAGTTTTTAAATTAAAAGATATTACAACAATAAAGTGATGGACCCACTTTTTGATTAATCATATGATCTACTATGCTAAATGACAACCGAATATATTATCTCAAAAAGTTGAACTGATGATGCTCGAACTATACAAATATTTTATATATTAGATTCTTAAATAAAAAACCGATAGAATTTTTGGTGCATAAATCTTATTAATTTATTTATAAATTATGTTGACGGCTGATTTTGGTATCAGGGGCAATAAGGGTTTGTTATTCCCGAGACAATCCTCCTCCAACTGTGAATTTGTTTTGTTTATGGGAAACCAAAAGCAAATTTGGCAAAAGATAAGTAAATTCACCAATCAACAAATAGATTTAACGTGGTTCGGCGGATCAGATCCAACCTACATCCACGCGCACAGAACGGACGATGTTTTATTACCGAGATATGTTTCTCTGATCTGTTTTGTGTTTACAAGTCTAATTCTCTCTTGTTTTCTTCTTCACTCTACCTTACAAGCACGTTTTCCCTTCCTATTTATAATAGCAAAGAAACAGTTTTCCTTTTCCCATAAGAATTCTTAGTCGAAACTACCTTCATTTCATTTATCATATTAGGACACTCACTTATCAACTTTTCCCATGAAAGTAGGATAACTTATCTTCTTATCCGTAAAAATAAGATATTTTATCTTCTGGAGCATATCTCGCCATATTCTCGGTCTTCATAAGGTCGGTCACAATGGTCTTTTGAACTGAGAATGCTGCTATCGATCTGATAATGCCCGACCATCCGGTATGGAGTGGTCAGTTACCGATCATAAAGTGCTCGGCCCCTTACTGTTGGCTTTTAGTGGTCGGGTCGGCATTAATGGTCTTGACCAAGAAGGGAGTTACCCCTTTACCCCTGTCGTGCTACTTAAATATCATAGTGCTTGAAAATACCATCAACATTTGTCCCCTAGTTCTCGGTTCCAACGAGTATACAAGTTGGTGCCGGGAACTATATAAAAAGAATAGTACTCATGATGGAGTGACGGCTAGCCTTTGTGAGGAGAAATTTATTGACCTGTCGCCACTATGTCCTCGGTACGATTGAGATGCTCGGTCTGACTTCTTTTCCTGCCAGAAGAAAAATCCATTTATTGCCCTTCTGTAAACCGTCCCTCGAGACGCGCAACCGTTACATCCTCTTAAATGTCCATCAGATCACTTCTAGGGATTAACGGGAGCTTGCCACTTGTCAACCATCTGTCGTCCTCCCGCCAAAAAGCAAGCAATCCGACCGCCATCGCCAACTCAAAGGACGCCCAATCTCAGCCGTCCATCCAACTCTGAAAGATCATTTTAAAAAACGACATGTGGCATACATCTGACGCCCTCGTTCGATCCAACGGCCAAAAATGCACCGAACAAATTATAAGAAAATAGAGTAATACATTGTTGCCTTCTTTTAAGAACGCTTCGAATTTTCCTAACCGCGAGAACTGCTCTCTCCCAACTGTGCTCAGTGAACATAAAGAACGACCAGACCGCACCGAGAAATCTGCAATCCTTCTAAAAGAACCAAGTAAGTCTTCTGAACGAACTCCTTGCTTTGCTTTTCATGAGTTGCGAATCCTGCTGTTTTTTTTTGTGTGTGTGTATGGAGCATGTCCGGACTTTTGGGATTATGGACACTTAGGTTTGTACTGGGTTCTATGTTTGGCTTTATGTTGTTAGGGAGAGATTTATGGCTTGATTGATGTTGTTAGGGCATTTAGAACCCACAGGTTTAGTTTTCCCGGAATCTCAGGGTAACTGTGAAATCCCTGGCCGTTTTAGAAATTAGCTATAGACTGACCTCCCCCCCTTTTTTATTTCTCGGATGTCATGGATTTCTGACAACAGGTCTTCCTCTGCAAACCCTGCTAGACCTTCGACTCCCTCTGCTGAAGAGCTCTCCTCGAGCTCGGGGGCACCAAGCATAGAGGGTCTCGACACTACCCCCCACCCTTTCCGAAACTGAACAAGATACTTACCATCAGAGAATTCCTCGGAAGGACCCAGAGCCCGGTGATTTTGACTGCTCGGCTTTGGACATGGATCGGCTTTCCAAGATAACTGAAGACGATCTAGCACTGCTCCGACATCGATATGATATTCCGATAGATATTGCCCTTGAAGTTTCTGGCCCATTGGATCAGGCTAGTCAACCCGATGAGGGTTTGGTGGCTTTCTTCCGGATTTCTTTGAGTGTGGACTCCGGCTGCCAATTCAACGTTATTTTGCTTGGATGCTGGCCGAGATGGAGATCGCCCCTTGTCAATTAAGCTTGAATAGTTGGAGGATCTTGGCCGGGCTACGTGTGATTGGCATCGGGCGGGACTCGACGAACCATCTCTTGAAGAAACGAAGAGGTTGTATCGATTGAAGGCCAACCCAAGAACGCACCATGGTTGGTACTATCTTTCTGCTTACACTGACTCGTCAAATATTGTCGGCAAACTCCCCGACTCCAACAAAAACTTCAAAGATTTATGGTTCACGGCCACAGGAGATTGGGGATGGGTCCTGAGATCCCACGAAGAGGAGGTTTCAGTCCCGGATATCTTCAGAGCGGGAGTTTAGGAATCTAACATTTAGTGTTCCTGCTCTTGATTTTATGATATGATTCTAACTTCTTTTACTCTTCTGAGCTTATTGGAGGGACGCTCCCAAGGTCTCCCATCAGGTCCGGGCGCGGGTGCGCTGGGCTCGGTGATATGCCGACCATTGGAAGCAATTGGTTAATGATGCGGCCTTTGTCGAGTCGGGCCTCATTCGGACTGCTCCTCCGAAGGTCCCGGGGCGGTTAGGTAGATTCTTACTAACCCTCTGACCGATCCTTTTGTTTGATTAGCATGATAATGATTTGAAATTATTCAGATTCTGGACTGACCACTTCTCTGCCCTTTGCCTTTTGCAGGAATGTCGAAGAGGCCGAAATACCTTGATCAGCTAGCTAGAGCAACAAAGAAAACCGGCCATGTTGGACCCGGACCCTCTCGGAAACGGCCAGCAACTGCCGAGGCCAAAAAAGTGACTGAAGAGGCAGCCCCGTCAGCTACCCAAAGCTTATCTCCCCCTTCCAGGGCATCGCCAACAGTCTCCACCCGACCTGCCAGTCCGTCAAAACCTACTAGAAAAAGGAGGCATCTGTTCGGGGCAGAGGAAGCCGAGCTGACTCGGGAGGTGGAGGAGGAACAAGTCATGAGTAAGAGGCAGCCGGTTCGGAAGGAGAAGAAGGTGCCGGAGGGTTCTTCCAAAAAGCAGAAAGGCGCCGTGATTCTTGGCGTAGAAGACATTGGTCAAGACATCAGGGAGGCACTTCTCATCTGGTTCCGGCAATCAATGAACTGGCCTAAGCGGTTCCTCCGGCGAAGATTCCGAGATATGAAGATCTCTCTCCCGAGGATTTGGTTACGTTGTTGTGTTCCCAGATGGCCAAGGTAGCCACACTTTCTTTATTCTCATTACGAGACCATGACTTAGTTTGATTTCTAATTTTCTGTTTCTTCTTGGCAGACGACCTATCTGGCGGCCAAGAACAAGGATCTCATTCTGAGCCTTTTATCCGAGGGTGGCCAAGCCCAGAGGCTCCAGAACCGACTTACTAAAATGGAGGCCGAGCTGGTCGGTAAAGAAGAAAACATAAAAAATTTGGAGCTGGCTGCCGTTGAGGCCCATACAATAAATAAAGCTCTCAGGGTCGCCGCCTCTCTAGAGAGGAAAAACGCTGATGCTGCCAAGAAGGATTTGGAGGCTACCAAGGCCGACAACAGGATCCTACAGGTGGAAGTGCGCAGCATTGAATCCAAACTGAGGGCCAGAGATGAAGAACTGGTACGGGGCCATGACGAGCTTAAGATAAAGGAGGCTGAGTTGGAGGCCGAGAGAGACGCAATCCGTCTTGAGGGGTCGGGGATTTTGCTGAGATTATTCCGATGGTGTTGCCCGACCTGGATATGGGGCCTATCTAGGCGGCCATTCGCTTCTGCAAAAGGGAAATTTCAGAGGAGGAGTTTAAAAGATGGCTACCCCATTCTCCTAAAGAGGTGATGGATCCTGACCCCATTTCGATTGTCCCGGTACTTCCAGCTCCTGAAGAGGACCGACCTGAGGCTCCTGTTCCAGCCCCCGAAATCGTACTTGTCAGGGCCTCCCAGGCCGTCAATGTGGAAGCCATTGTCCCTCCTCCCGAGACCGAGCCCAGCCATTTGCCACCCGAGCCTGTCGAGGAAGAAACAATTGCTCCTGCGTGAGCTGATCTTTAGGGGGTAACCCGAATGGGGCCCCGTGTAATCCCGAACAAATTTCATTTTCCTTGTAATAACTTTTTTTTAAATCATATTTATATAAATATTTTTATGTGTTTCTGTTCCGCTTTTTTAGTCTTTCATAATTTGCTCTAATTTCTTTTCCGTAAACGATCACTCGGGGTCCAGTCGCGAGGGGACAACACGAGCCGGAAATAAGGTCATGCAGTAGAACGAAACCCGACTCCGAGCTAGGGGAAGCACTTGGTGGCTCTGGGGGAATGTTACGTCCCCAGTTCGAAAAGACAGACTTCGGTGGGACGTAACCCGACCCCGAGCTAGGGGAAGCATTTGGTGGCTCTGGGGGAATGTTACGTCCCCAGTTCGAAAAGACAGACTTCGGTGGGACATAACCCGACCCCGAGTTGAGAGAAACACTTGGCACTGGGGGAATGTTACGTCCCCAGTCCAAGAAGACAGACTCGATGGGACGTAACTCGACCCCGAGCTGAGAGACGACATGATGGCCTTGGCGGAACGAATCCAGTCCCGAGCCAATTAACCAAGTGGCCTCGGCGGAATGAATCCAGCCCCGAGCCGATTAATCAAGTGGCCTCGGCGGAACGAATCCAGCCCCGAGCCGGTTAATCAAGTGGCCTCGGTGGAACGAATCCAGACCCGAGCCGATTAATCAAGTGGCCTCGACGGAATGAATCCAGCCCGGAGCCGATTAACCCTTGGGACTTAATCAGAATGGAAGAAAATCAACCTTTGAAGCCCTATCAGATTTGGCATGGGCGTACCCTTGCCAGACCAGCGAAAAACAAAAACAAAACTTTGGAAAATAAAGTCAAAATGTGGGGAGTGACTTAACACTTATCCCAAAGTAACAGCACGGATGCCTCAAAACAGTGTCCTGTCCGAGGTCTCCAAAACACATTTCCGAATCTTTCGATTCAGAGTCCCTGCGAACCAGGATTTGGATCAAAGAGTGTTTAGAATGGTAAGGGCACATTCCTCTATACATCAGGCCATTATGGAGCCTGTGTTTTGTTCGAGGACTCCTCCTTACAACGCTGGAGCAGGCATACGCCACGAGGGTACAATCATTCCCCGTACTATGCTTCTCACAGACCCGAATGACCAAATAGGTAGGGATCAAAGAGTGTCCGAAACATTATGGGCATGCTCCTCCTTATGTTTGGTAACATTGGAGCAAACAATCACCACGAGGGCATAATCCATCCTCGTGTTATGCTTCTCACGGATCCGAATGACCAAATAGGTAGGGTTCAAAGAGTGTCCAAAACATTAAGGGCATGCTCCTCCTTATGTTCGGTAACACTGGAGCAAGCAATCGCCACAAGGGCATAATCCCTCCTCGTGCTATGCTTCTCACGGATCTGAATGACCAAATAGGTAGCGATCAATGAGTGTCTGAAACATTAAGGGCATGTTCCTCCTTATGTTCGGTAACACTGGAGCAAGCAATCGCCACGAAGGCATAATCCCTCCTCGTGCTATGTTTCTCACAGGCCCGTTGGTCAGACAAAACGTACGGGAACACATTCCCTGCGGCCGTATTTCCCAAACTGACCAGGCCATCCATCTTACAGGAGCACTCCCTCCCCGCGATTACCATCTTGAAATATCCCTCATAAATGCAAGTCATAGGGTAGTTCTGTTCTAGCTTCGGGGGTTTGACTCTACTGCGAAAGGCTCGCGTGCTCCCTCATGTGTTTCATCCCTTGATGTGGTCATGATCCTCAAAGATGAAATGAGTTAGGTCAGAGCACTTCTGCCCGGGGTTTTCGTGGTAGAACCTGTGATTGGTGTGTCACGGGTTTGGTAATTTTCCTGATCTCAGATCATCCCTTCATGTCAAGTATATCCCCGTAATACTGAAAACGGCTTTTAAGTCTAATTGAAAAAGCGAGTGAAGATTTTCTTAATTGAAAAAAGAAAATTTTATTCATATTCGAGGACCTAATGCCCTTCCTACAACTCTCTGCGGGACATTTCGAGAGAGGCTTTATTTGAGCTCTTAACCCATGTCGGGTTGTTTTAAAAAAGAAATAAAGAAAAATCTATTGGAAGTACTTTTCAGCATCTCGGCGTTCCAAGGCTTCTTTAGCCTTGTGCCGTCCAGCTGTTCCAAAGTATAGGCACCCGGCCTTACTACTTCTATAATTCTATAGGGCCCTTCCCACTTGGCACCTAGCGAACCTTCCTCCGGCCTTCGAGTGTTCAAGGTGACCCTTCGCAATACCAAATCACCTGGAAGAAAAACACGGGTCCGAACTTTTTTGTTGTATAAATGGGCCATTATTTGCTGATAGATTGTCGCCTTCATAGCCGACTTCTTTTTTTTTTTCTTCGATTAGGTCTAGATGACCCCGGATGAGTTCTTCATTCTGCCCTTCCTTAAAATGCCGGATCCTGTGGGTAGCCATTCCGATCTCTGCTGGAATAATCGCTTCGTGTTGTGATATTTTTATATCGTACCGCAAGTGTACGGTGTCAAGTTTTAGTATAAATGAGTTTAGAGTGTCGAACCTACAGGGATTGCGTTAACTCGCACTAAGTACTATAATTGATAATCCTAACTTTATTTAGACAATATTTAACAAAGATTTAATTAAATAAACAAAATATAAAACAATAAAATAGGAGGAACTAATACTATAGAGATTCTGGATCCTGATTTCACCTAGCTGTCACCTATGCATTTGTCATGTCAATTAATCTATGTTCAGTTATATTGTTTATAAGTCAAGAATCCTAAAATATCCACTCCCTCTCTCGAGTGCCGAGTGAAAAGATCATCAACTATAGACTTCGATATCTCTATAAAAATCCAATAGTTAACAACTCATTACGCTTTGTGATTCTATGTTAACGACTTCAAAGGACTACAGATTCTCTCGAACTCTATAAACTCCTAGGCTATATTCTCTAGATCTATTCAAAATCCCCTCTCTCGAGTGATAGATTCTAAACATTCATCATCTCCAATTGTGGCCAACAATCAAGAAGCATTAAACTCAAAAGAATATAAATAAATTAATAAAACTTCATAACAAAATCGACAAACAATTACAAGGTTCAAGCATAGATTACATCATTCTCCAGAATTAAGGAGTTAGTTCATGATAAAAGATAAAAACAATAATAAACAAGCCATGAATCTAATGGAAATCATTAGAGTTCTAAGAAAGAAACAAGAAGATAAAACCCGAATTGAATCTCTTCCTCTCCGGATATTACAGCCTTTAATCTCCTCTTGTCGCTCTTCAATCCTCCTCCTTGGATCTCTAAAAATATTTAATTCTGTGTTTTGTGCAGTGTATTAGCCTCCCTCTGAGTGTTGGATGTAATGTTATATTTGTAGTTGAGTCTGAGAGTCTTTGGGTATCATTAGGATTATTGAAAACCCTAAAATCACTTTCCTGATGCGTGTCTGATTCTTCCCGCAGCGCCGCGGCTCCTTAAGTGGGCGCCGCGGTGCCTAAATCTCGGCTATTCAGTATGGGTGCGTGACTTTGGGAAGGCGCCATGGCGCCCTTGCATTGTTTAGCAAATGGCGCCATGCAACAGGCGCTTTGGCACTTGTTGCTTCCAACATAGTGGCGCCAAGGCGCCAATGCATGGAATTTGTGGCGCTTTGGCACCCTTCTCTCGGGATCTTGGCTGGGTGTGATGAATTTCTCCCATGTTGCTCCTGTCTTATGTCCTATGCTCCCGTATGGTCCAAAACACGTGCAATTGTTCCCAGATCCATGTAATAATGCTCCCTACAAATAAAATGCAAAATAAACTATAAATGACATTTAAATATCTCGAAATTTAACAAAACAGTAAGCTAAAAATGCTGTAATAAGTGAGTATAAACCACATTTATCACTTCGCATCCGTATGATAAGGAGAACTGAGTTTCCCCTGTGGAATCCTTACAGGTCGTCCGGTGCGCCCACAACACCTCTGGTAATTCCTCGACCCATAAGCTCTTGCAGGCTCCGAGCCGAGCTTTAAGATTGGATTTAATGGTCTTGTTTGTCACCTCTACCTGCCCGTTAGACTTGGGATTGGAAGGTGAGGCGAATCTCAAGGCGATTTGGAGGTCTTCACAGAGCTTCTTGAAGCCTTTGCTATCGAACTGTTTTCCGTTATCGGTGATGACAGCCCGAGGAATTCCGAACCTGCAGATAATATTCTTTTTCAAGAACTCCGTAGCTTTCTTCTCTGTGATTGTGGATAAGGGTTCGGCTTCCACCCATTTGGTGAAATAATCTATGGCAACAATGACGTATTTCGCTTGTCCTCGCCCCTTCAGCATCGGTCCGATGATGTCCAGCCCCCACTGGGCGAACGGCCAAGGGCTGGACATGGTGGTCAACTGTTCTGCGGGCTGGTGGTGAATATTGGCATTCTTCTAGCATCCTTCACATTTCCGGGCCACCCTCATACCGTCATGATGCATGGTCGGCCAGTAGAACCATTGTCTTAAAGCTTTAAAGACAATTGATTGTCCTCCGGCGTGACTCCCACAGATTCCCGCATGAATTTCCCTGAGCACATAGTCAACCTCCTCTTCTACTAAACATCTCAGAAGGGGTACCGTATAGCCCCTTCGGTATAGCACCCTTTCGATCAGGGAAAACTTGGTGCTTTTAAATTTCAGTTTTCTGGCTTCCTTCTTATCTTCAGGTGTCTCCACGGTCTCCAGATATCTCCTGATTGGTTGCATCCATGAAGATTTGCTTTCCATATCCAATACTTCTACCTCGAGCTTTCCCACGTTTTTTTCTCGGAGGCAGATTATAATGACTATTTTGGGATTTTCTGCCTTTATTGAAGATGCGAGCCGTGCCAAAGAGTCTGCCTCACAGTTGTTTTCCCGACTGACTTGCTCAAAATACACATTCCCCATTTTCCCCACCAACATTTTTACCTCAGCCAAATATGCTATCATACTCGGCTCCCTGGCTTGGAATTATCCCTTCAGCTGCTGAACAGCCAGTTGGGAGTCGCTTCTTACAACTACGTCGTGGACGCCCATCACCGTGCATAACCTTAAACCGGCTAAAATTGCCTCATACTCTGCCTCATTGTTTGTGGCCTCGAAGGTGAATCTCAAGGCGAACAATACTTTTTCACCTTTACCGTTTTTCAATATGATTTCGGCCCCATTACCTTGTGAGCTGGCAGACCCGTCTACTGACATCTCTCATTTGTCTTCCCCCACGGTCAAAATTTGGGGTTATGTGAATTCAGCAACAAAGTCTGCCAGAGCCTGTCCTTTTACCGCTGCCCTTGGGAGGTAAGAAATGTCGTGTTCACTCAACTCTACTGACCATTTCATTAACCTGCCCGAGACCTCTGGTTTTTGCAGAATCTGCCTCAGAGGATAATCGGTGTAAACCCCAATAGGATGGGCCTGGAAGTAAGGTCGTAATTTTCGGGACGCGGTGATTAATGACAAGGTGACCAGCTCATGTGCCGGATATCTGGTCTCAGCATATAATAAAGCTTTACTAACATAATACACTGGCCTTTGGACTTTATCGGCCTCTTGCACCAATACTGAGCTCACTGCATGCTCCGAAACAGCTAAATATAAGTATAAGGTCTCACTTGGGGACGGCTTTGCTAGAAGTGAGGGCTGCGTCAGGTATTGTTTTAACTGCAGGAAGGCCTCCTCGCATTCTGGCATCCAGTTGACTTCCTTTTTTGCCTTCTTGACGACTTTGAAGAAGGGGTGGCACTTGTCGGTTGCTCGGGAAATAAATCGATTGAGCGCGGCCACCCTACCGGTCAAGCTTTGCACTTCTTTTATCATCCTGAGAGATTTTAAGTCCAGTACGGCTTGGATTTTCTGCGGGTTTGCTTCTATGCCTCGGGAGATTACCATATAGCCCAAAAACTTTCCCGAGGCCACTCCGAAAGCACACTTCTCCGGGTTGAGTTTTAAATTATGCTTCCTCAGCAATTCAACGGTTTTCTTTAGATCGGCCACGTGACACCCTGGCTCCTTAGACATTGTTATCATATCATCAACATTTACCAGCATCAATGTGCCGATGAGTGGCTTGAAAATCTTGTTTACCAGCCTCTGAAAGGTTGCCCCCGCGTTTTTCAATCCGAAGGGCATTACTTTATAACAGTAAAGCCCATGATCGGTAACAAAGATCGTCTTCTCCTCGTCCTCAGGATGCATCTTGACATGGTTATATCCCGAGAAGGCATCCATAAAGCTTAGCAGTCCCTGGCAAGCCGTCGAATCCACAACTGATCTACGTTTGGTAGTGGGAAGCTGTCTTTCGGGCACGCTTTGTTGAGGTCAGTGAAATCCACGCACATCCCCACTTTCCATTGGATTTCTTTACTAATACCACATTCGATACCACTCCGGGTATTTCACTTCTCTGATAAAATCAG